>JAQZBX010114128.1:0-10045 GCA_029593785.1 Cabassous unicinctus
CAAGCCGCGCTCCCACCTGCTGGCACAGGCTGCTCATTAGCGTCCGTCGTGGGCGGACGAGGCTTCAAGGATCCCGGTGAGATTTTCTGAGCCCAGCGCCAAGAGGCTGGTGGGTCTCTGGGGACTGGGGTTGCTTCCTGGGATGCACGCCTAGGGTGGGGCCCCAGTGATGTCCTCCTGCTGGGAACCAGGCTCCTGGGGGCATGCTGGCCACCTCGGCTGTGCCATCTGGAAAATGGGCAGGTGCGTCCCTTTCCCAGAAAGATGAGCTGCAGGTGGACACTTGGTCCCTAACCCCAGCCCCTCATGGACCTGATACAAGGCAGAGGGCCCAGTAGCCAGGCCGGAGAGGGGACAAGCTGTGACATCAAAACCCTGCACCCCTCTCCCCGCCAGGTTCAGTCATCCTGCCTGGCACAAGGTTGGGGTGACCTTAGAGGCAACTTGGGCGAAGGTAAGAGGCCACCCAGCAAGCGAACACATCCCAGAAACCAGCCAATGACAAGGGGTGCAGCTTTCCCAGTTGTGCTCCTGTGCTGCACCTCCTCCGCTCCCACCAATTTAACTGATTGAATCCAGCCGTCCCCGAGCGCCGGGGTGGGCTTGGCCCCTGGCCAGCACAGGGCCAGCCGACGGAGCCCAAGGGACCGGCACGAGCGAGAAGCAGCCGGCCCGCCCTCCCTGTACGGAAGAAACACGGCACCACCCGCCCCAGCAAACCTGGTGCCCCGCCGCACATGGGGAAACCGAGGCAGGGACCTTTCAGCCCAGTTGCTGATTTGGGGAACTGGGCCTGAGGGCCTTGGGCTCAAGGGCCTTGGGCTCAAGGCCCAAGTCTGGCACCTCCTGCCTGGGCAGTAAATCACCTCACTAGACCTCAGGGACAATTGCCCTGAGCCCTAGGCTTGTTGAAAATATTGAAGGTAATTTTTAAAGAACGCCATAGTGGCACAGATGTGCAAAACCAGGCCCTCCTCATGCAGTTGAGCTACAGGTGTAAAACAGAGTCAGGCTGTGCTTTCTAAGAATTTAGGAAGATTTCTAAGAATTGGTCTTCAGGGAATGATCCAGGATGTGCACAATGGCCTGGCTATAAAGTTGTCTGGATTCACAGGAATTCACAGGAATGTTTAAAATGCTGAAGTGGAACAGGAAATGACCGGCATGTCCAACAACAGGGGATCTGCTAAATGCGCCGTGTTGTGTGACGAGCCCTGCACAGCTGTTAAATACAATGCCAAGGAAGAATATTTAATGATGTGAGAATGTTCTCAATGTAGTCAATGAAAAAAAAAAAAAAGGTAATGACACAGTAGAGGCAGGGGGCATCCCCCAGGCGTGGCTTACCGTAGGATTTGGGGAGGCCTCGCACCGTGACTGGTTGGAGACACAGGCATGCTGCTGGGTGCACCAAAAACAGGGCCACTGAGCTGACAGGCAGCTGGTGCAGCTGGAAGACAATGGGGTGCGGCCCTCAGACTCTGGACTCCTTACCCTCACCTTGCCCCTGCCCACAGGACCTGGGGTCCATACAGAGAGCCAGGAGGCAGACCCCAGCCCAGGGGAGGAAGCAGGCACCCTGCAAGATAGAGAGATCCCCGTTGCAAGAGGTATGCAAAGGGGAAAGAGAGAAGTGGGGCAATTAGGAGATAAGTTAGGTGCATTTCTCTCTGACCCCTATGAGACTGGGAGCTCCTAGACGCCAGACAGATGTTGGGGGTATAGGAGTTTTTTGCTTGATGAGCGAAGGACCGAGGGGCCCACCTGCCTCTGGGATGCTATGATTTTTCTTCTGAGAAGAGTCCCTTTGCTGGGGACCCAGGTCCCCCTGCCACCCGGAGCCAAGCAACTCACGCAGTGTGGGGGTACACTTGTCCAATGCGGCTGCAGTCGTAGATCGTGAAATTGGCCCCGACGATGTTGCGCCCATTGACCCTTACAGACATCTCGACAGTGACGTGGTCTGGAAGGCACCAGGGCAGCCAGGGAGAGAAAGGCGTGGGGGGGTCTCCACTGACAAAGGAGGCTGTGACATCGGGACCCCCACCCATCTCCACACCTCAGGGTCCGCCCTGATACCCATTTAGGGGCTGGGCAACCGAGGGCCCCAGAGGGGGGGAGGTGCTTACCTTGTTGGGGTGGAAAGGGCGGGAACCTGTCCCTTGGGAGGAGGTTGCAGTAGGCGATCTGGTGGCCAAAGGCTGGACCTGGAACGCGGGCCACCGTGCGGACGCCGTGCCCATAGTCGCAGGCCATCTCCATGCCGCTGAGGCTGGGCAGGCTGCCCGACACCTGCAGGATCATTCCCTGGGGGCGAGGGACCCTCAGCTCTGGGGGGCCCGGGCCACTGCCTCACTGCCCCACCCCGCCTGGGAGCCGAGAGCCAACCCCGGGTCTGCCCTGCCTGAGTGTCCCCTGGGTAAGGCTCAGGCAGGGTGGCCAGGACTCCCCAGGGCATCAACCCACATGGGACCCTCTGGGACTCAGTTTCTCCATCTGCAAAATGACACTCATCACTGATAGTGGCCGAGGAGGCTCTACATGATCTGGTTCCCTTGACCTCTCTGATCCCATCTCTTACTACTCCCCCCCTCCCCCAAACATCCTGAACTCACTCGCACCTCAGGGCCTTTGCACAGGCGGCTCCCTCTGCCAGGAACACTCTTCCCCAGTCACCTTGGCTCCCCAACTTCATATCCTAGCTCGAATGTCCCCTTCGCCGTAAGACCCCCCTCTCCCCCATCTAAAATGTCAATGCCCCACCACTCCCACCCCGTCTCCAATCTGCTTTCTCCTTCTCCACTGTACTCATTGGCATCTTGACGTTTGATCTTGCTTATTCCCTCCCCATGAGCATGTCAGCTCCTCAAGGGCCGGGGCTTTGTATTGTTCACTGATGTGTCCCCACAGTCTAGATGCTCAGTGGAATTGGAAGAGAGGGAGGGAGGGAGGGAGGGAGGGAGAGAGGGAGGAAGGAGCACACACAATGAATGCGCACCTAGTCTGCCTGACGGGATGAGGCGTGTGAAGGACATGGTGACATGTAATTATGGGAGGGGCAATGGAGGAGCACCAGGTACCGAGGGCCTCTGCAGTCAGAACTGTCCTCCTCCAGTTGAGAGATGAGGCACAGAGCCTCAGAGGAGTCACTGCGGGCAGGGCTGGGAGGGACCCTGTCCCGTGCCAGGGCCTGCAAGCCCCCTCCCCTCCCCTGCCTGCTCTAGATGGGGGGGGGCTGTGGCCACCCTCCAAGGCAGGGCGAGGCGGGCGAGAGAAGCCACTCGCCCCCATGCTGCGGATTCAGCTTCTGTGAACGTGAAAGGGTGGCCCAGATTTCAGGTAGCACCTGCTCCCCACCCTCCAGGAAAAGGCAGGAAAAGCAGGGCTCACTCTCCTGCCACCCTCCAGCTCATCCCCTTCCTCCTGGGACTCTGGAGCCCGGCCCTTGGGTTCAAATCCTGGTTCTGTCATGCCCATGCTGTGTGACCTTGGGCAAGTCACTTCACCTCTCTGTGCCTCGGTTTTTCATCTGTACAATGGGGGGTGTACTACTTCAGAGAGTTGTCGCGAGGCCCACCAGAGCTGAATGTCGTGCATGTTACATGCACTTGGCACTCAGCGCATGCTCCATGAAGATCCATTATTATTATTTTTATTGTCATTATTACGTCCTGGTCCCTGGGGCCCTGTGGGCAGGAGTCTCCTCTCTGGGCTTGCATTCCTGTCTCTATATGGGGGTGGTGCTGGGTTTGGGGTAGACCTGATGGGGGGGCGGTGCCTGTGTCCCCCCCAGCGGGTCCTGGCTCTCCTTGCCTCACCGGGTACTCCTGGCGCACATCAATCTCAGCAGGCAGGACGGTCATGGTGGGGCAGCGGCCAGTGCCCTCGCTGGCGCTGGTCCAGAAGTGCTGCTGGCTGGAGTTGGCGCAGTCCTGCTGCAGGGTACACCTGGCGGGGATGCGTGGCGGTCAGGGACCTGTGGCCTTCCCCAGCCCGCAGCTGCCCCCACCCTGGGCCCAGGCCCTGCCCACGGGGGCCTCACCGTGTCTCCAGGGCACACCAGCCGCAGTAGGCATCAGCGGCGCCCACGCAGTCCCCACAGGTCGAGTAGGTGTCGCACGCTGCGACCTTCACCCTGGCCATCTGGGGGCAAAGGCGAGGGCCCGGCTCAGTGGGGCTCCCTTGGGGAAAATGAGGCTCAAGGCTCTAAGGGGGGGAAGCTTCCCTGAAGAGGAGGTGTCAGAGCTGGGAGGCGAAGGGCACGTTAAAGTTAGCGGGCAAAGCGGGGATAGGCAAGGAAGGTGCTCCTGACGGGGGAACAGCATGTGCAAAGGCAAGGCAAACAAGAGGACTCGGCCTGGCAACCCCACTCCTAGGTAAAGCCCCAAAGAACTGAAAGCAGGGACTCAAACAGATACTTGTTCACCAAAAGGCAGAAGCCGCCCAATTGCCCACTGAAGGATGAACGGATCAACCAAATGTGGTCCATCCGTACAGTGGAGTGTCATTCAGCCATAAAAAGGAACGAAGCTCTGATGCATGGGACGACATGGGCAAGCCTTGAAAAGGTCATCCTCAGCGAAATAAGCCAGACACAGAGGGACACACAGCGTACGATTTCACTTAGGTGGAATATCTAGACTCTGCTAATTCAGAGAGAGGGAAGGTAGACTAGAGGTTACCAGGGGCCTGGGCCAGGGTGGGGAATGGGGAGTCGGTGCTTAATGGGCCCATGGGCTGGGCCCGCCGGCTCACCTGGTGGGACGTCATCAGGTAGAGGTAACCGGGGTCGGCCGGGTCAAACTGCATGACGTGATGCACGGGCTCCCCGTAGGCCACGGTCACCGCCCGCCTGCTCACCACCTGCAGGCTCTCGTTCAGGTTGATCTGGGTGCAGGAAGCGGGGAGGGCGGCCGTCAGGGGGCCCACAGCAGGGGACCCAGGCCTGGAGTCTCTGCCTCCCCCTCCTCCATCAGGCCCCTCCGGGACTGGTGGGCAATCCCTGCACACAAGACGGGGCTGGCGCGTCTCAAGAAGGCCCTGACACTTTTGCTTCCACGGTGCCCCCACCAGGAGCGCCACCACCCCCCGGCTCTTCTACCAGCACATCCCCCTTCCTCCCTCCGTAAACAAGTACAGACTTCACAGTTTGCAAAACATCCTCTGGGAGGCTGTTCAGCGTCACAGCTAAGAGCAGTGACTTAGATGAAAATCCTGGCTTTGACGCAAGCTGTGTGACTTTGGACGAGTTACTCCCCCTCTCTGAGCCTCGGTTTCCTGAGCTATTGGACTCGGGTGAGGGTTAAATGAGAAGACAGAGGTAAAGCGCTGATGGGACCAGGCCAGGGGGAATCAGAATGAGAATCACGCTTCTCATTCCTGCCCTCTCTGGCCAGTCGATGCATAGATGATAATGCTTAGCGAGGATAATGCTTAGCGAGGCCGAGGAACTTGGCAAGAGCCATGCTGGGAAGAAGCCTCAGGGTTGGGATTCAAGCCCATGCTCGCTTGTCTGACCCCGGAGCCCAAGGCTGGGGCTGGGAGGTGGGGTTGGGGTGGGGGATTGTCTCCGGCCCTGGCCAAAGTCCAGGGAGGGGAAAGACCAGGGCCAGCTGGGCCCTGGAGGCTTCTCTGGCTCCGAGGGCCCCTCCGCACATCCTCCTAAGGACTGACCATGCCGATGAGAGACCCTCAGACCCTGCTCTTTCTTGGCTGGCCCCACCCGCCAATGTCAGCTGTCCCTAACACGCCACCTTGTCAAGGCCCTGCCTAGGCTCCTCCCAGGCCAGCTGCCAGACCCTCCCTCCCAGGGCCTCCTGCAACCCGGGCCCTCCCCTCGGGGCTCTAAAACCTTCTGTGGCTCCCTCCTGCATATGGAATGAGCTTGTTCTGGAGGTCAAGGCCCTGCAGATCTGACCTCAACTTACCCTCCAGCCTGGTCTCCACCCATTCAAACCCAGCTGGCCCATTCCTGCGTTTGCCTGGGCTGTGCCCCTCCCCCTTCCAGCCCAGGCAAAGGAGGTCCTATTGTTCAAGACCGTCCTTCCAATGCCTCCCCCAGATTAGCTTCCCATATGCCCTCCACACACCACCAGAAATTACTCTCCCCATGCCCCCACCCCCTTATTTGAGCCTCTGAGCCATCCCCATACCAGGGGGCCTCTGGGTAGAGTGACCTATGGCCTGTCCTGGGCAGCCTGGGCTCAGTCCGCTGCCCCTACCCCACCTGCAGGCATCCAGCAGACATTCAATTCATGGCCACTCCTTCAACCCTCTATTGAGCGCCTACTGGACCCAGGGCTGGGTGCTGCGGTTTAAGGCCTGGATCAGGGAGAGTTGGCGGGAGGCGGGCGCCACACAGCACAGGGTGGCGGGTGAAGAAGTCCTGGGTCTAGATCAACTGGACCGGAATTCAACCCCCGCCCTGGCTGCGTGACTTCGGAGCAGTCATTTCCCCTCTTGGAGCCTCAGTCTTCTCATCTGGGAATTGCATCTCCCTCCAGAGATGGGGGGAGTTAAATGAGATGAAGTCCGTGCCCTTTGAGGCACTGGGTAGATAGTGGGTGCCTAATAATTGCAGCTTCCTGGGTGGTGGGGAGACTCTGAGACCCCGAGGTGGACTCCAGGTCCTTATTCTCCTCCCGCACTCTGACCACAGCCCTAGGTAGTCCAGCTCATTTTTCCCATGATATTCGGGGAAACTGAGGCCCAGAAGGGAGAGATGACCACACTCAGGTCACATGGCCAGGAGTGACAGAACCAGGATCCGAATTCAAGGATCTGACCACAAACCACGAGCCCCCACCCGCCACTGCCTCCACTCTACAAAGACCCTCAACAGGGGATTCAGAGGCTGAGGTGGACCCCCACCTCCTGCATACATGCCCCACCAACCCACCCCCAGGGCCAGCAGGCTGGGGCTCCCACCCTCACCCACTGGTTGGGGGCATCCACCCGGGCAGCTGGAGGGAACTGGATGATGGGATGCGAGTGGATTAGACCAGGACCTGGCACACCATGGAGCTGTGCCAGGCAGATGCCTCTCCCGAGGGCGAGGGCAGAGGAGGGGCTGGGAGGGGGCTGCGGGATGGCGGGGAGGCAGGTCTGGGGCCTCACCTGGGGGTCTGGCCAGGCCCTGCCGAGTCCATCTTGCCCTAAGGTGGGGAAACTGGATTCCATGCATCCCTTCCCAGCTCCAGGAATCTGGAGGGTGGGCTAGCATAGCCTCCTGGCAACCAGTCACAGGGCGGGTATCTTCAGAGGGCGGCTGCGTGGGCTTGGGAAGGAGATGGGCATGAGAACCTCCACTTGTCAGGCTGTGGCCGTGCCCCATCAAAGCCCCACAACAGTCTTGAGGGGCAGGGCTCACGGCCCTTAATGGATGGGGAAACTGAGGCCCAGAGAGAGAAAGAGTGCATTGCCCAAAGTCACACAGCCGGCCAGTGGCAGATCGCAGAGACTGCAACTCAGAGCCATCTGGCTTTAAAGCCCCAGCCCTGCACACCCGACAAGAAGGGCCTTCTCCTAGCCTTGGTTTCCTTCTTCTCCACTATTGTTATGAGCTAACACGGAAAAAAAACAGATGTGAAAAATGCTTTGTAAACTGTAAAGCCCTAGGCAAACAGGAGAAAACGGAGGAGACTACTGGGCCTGGGAGAGGCTGTATGTAGAGACTGACCTGGGCTGGACCCCCAGCCCAGGCTCGCCCTCCCCTTCCCCCTCCCACCCCCCAGTCCCTACCTTGAGGAGACGCCCGTTGACCGTCCCCAGGAAGACCACCGTGTAGTTGTTGACACTGGCCACGGCCACAGAGGTGAGGCCCGGGGCACGGAACATGGGCGCGGCCTTCAGGGGCTGCAGGATGGACAGCGGGTGCTGCAGGTGGGCGGCACCACAGTCCAGCTGCTCCGGCTGCAGCTGCAAGGGAATCGGCATGTCAGACCTCAGCTCCGGAACCTTCTTTGGGCCCTGCCAGCTGGTAATTCAGGCCTCTGTGTCGGAGCTTTTAAAATCCTTGTTCCTACCTTATATCCCCAGCTCTGGGCCGAGGCCCAAATGCGAGGCACCCCCTCCCCCCGCCGACCCCTGACCTTGACTTGATTTCCATCAAGGAGATGACATTTAAGGATGCAAAGAACCGACAGGAGCAGCCGTGAGGGAGGCAAGGAAGGCTGGCACGGGGACTGGGCCAGGTTTGCATTTTTAAGCGGCCGGTAGGTCACGCCAGGGTGAGGTCTGCATACCCTCGTTGCCCTTGGCATTGCCCCTCCTCACTGAGCAAAGCCAGGCAGGGCAGAGGAATCTGCACCACCTGCCTCAACTTACCCACTAATGCCCACAGAGCTCTCCCCGCTCCTCAGCTGTGCTCTCCTATAGGCCTGGCCAGCTCTGTGTCTCCACAGCCGCCACGGGGTTCCTTCCTTTTTCTGACAACCCCCCCACACACACACCCCCAAGCCCCAGCAGCTGGCCAGACTCTGGATTGAGCCTCCAGTTTCTTCCTTCCCCCAGCACACATCCCCCCCATCTGCCCACGTTATAGATGGGTACACTGAGGCTGACAGGAGGCAGGGGCTTGCCCAGGGCCACCCAGCCAGTGGAGAGAGGCGGGATGGGGGCTGGGGGCGTCCGAATGCCCAGGGCTGCCATCCATACCCAGTCCATGCTGCCCGGGTCCCTGAAGCTGCGCCCACTTCACAGGTGCTGGCTGGCTCCAGCCTCGGGGCTGCGTGGCCATCTCAGCCCCTGGCAGGTCCCTGGACTTGCTCTTGCTTTCACCTGCCTTTTCCTAGGTCTTACTGGGCCTTTCAGAAGTTCCTTATGCGATTCGCACAAAAAATATATAAACATGTAATAGTTGAAAGAGGCCTCCAGGGAGTACCTTTGAGAAAATATTTGTGCAAATCCACAACGAGGCAGACGTAGGGATGGCTTATAAGAGTGGAAGGGGAAGCGACCTCAGGACCCAACAGCATTGAAGACGTACATTCTGGCACATCGTCCAGGAGAGCCACCCCTACCCCTTAGTGATGCTTCAAATCTGCGTAGAAAAGTCACAGGAAGTCATGGCCCATTTTGGTAAAAAATCTGTATGTAAACAACAAAGTAATAGTCCCAATAGTAAGTGTAATGATAGGCGACGTTTACTGGGAGCTCACACTGTGCCAGAGGCCCCTGCAGCTGGCTGCCCTATGAGGCCATCCCGCAGATGGGGAAACTGAGGCTCACCCAGTTGCAAAGTCAGGCAGCTGGGACTGAACCCAGCACAGACTCTGGAGCCCCCCGCTCGCCCCCGGGGACGTCAGGATCTGGTGTGGGAGGCTCTGAGCGGGAACACAGGGAGGTCACCAGAACGCTGTGGGACCCAGCTTTTGGGCGTGGCCTTTAGAGGATTTTTTTTTTTTGGCTTCTCACCCTGCCTTTGTGGCCAGTGAAGGTGAGCCCGCATGGTTTTTGCTCAAAAGATGAGCCAGCTGTCAAAAGAAAACAAGAAAGAGTGTTATCTGTCCTTGGGTGGAGATCTAATGGGCTTCCAGGCTGGGGCCCGTCTCCCAGGGTGAAGCTCGGGGGAGCTGAGCCCCAAGCCCAGGGAGTATCCTGGACCAAAGTCCTCGAGTCAGTGGTCTTCAGCAGAATGGCGGTGGGCGACCTGGGCAAATCCTTCACTTCTCTGAGCCTCGGTTTACTCAAGTATAAAATGGGTGCAGGGAAGCGGGTGTGGCTCAGTGGATAGCGCCCCCATTTGCCATATGGGAGGCCCGGGTTCGCGTCCCGAGGCCTCCTTGTGAGGGCACGCCGGCCTGAGCGGTGCAGTGGGCTGATGCAGAAACCTCACGGCAGGAAGAGGGTGTGGCGCAATGGATAGCGCACCCGTTTACCATATGAGAGGCCCCGGGTTCGCTTCCCGGCGCCTCCTTGTGAGGGCAGGCCGGCTCGCGCGGCGCCGTGGGCTGATGCGGCAAGACCTCACAGCAAGGGGGAGATAAGCAGACACAGAGAAGACACGCAGCGAATGGACACAGCAGCACAAGCAGCAAGGGGGGGA
>JAQZBX010114129.1:0-10044 GCA_029593785.1 Cabassous unicinctus
TTATTCTCTTGATAATTAAAATCCTACTCTGCTGAAGTCACCCTTTGGTGAACATTCACATGGGACACAAATGTGTTCATTTTTTTTGCCCATCCATAAAGGTCCATCCACATAGCTCTTCCCCAGACCTCCTTATCACCAATTTTCCAGTCATGTTCCTTCCAAGTCCCTGACCATCCAGCCAAAAATTTGGCAAAAGCCCTTGAATCAGTGTACAAATACCCCATGGCCATTTCTTCTTCCAAGCAAAATGAACAATCAGGTGCACTGCTAAAAGTTCTTCCCACTGGGAGAATTTTCCCTCACCTCTATGCTTCAGGGATGTCCCTGAAAATGGCTGCAGTGCTTCAGCTGTTCACTTTTGGGTGATACCTGCATATCATGCAGAACCAGCTGTCAACCAGGCCTGAGTTTTCTCATCCTCAGTCAACTGATTGTAAGGGACTCCCCAAGAGGCCAAAGCTTTGGGCTGGGAAAGAGAAGGTAACATGGCAGGGATGGTGACCATGGGCATTTGGGCTACTTCTTTAAGTAACTTACTTGTGCCTTCAGGACCCACTCAAACCCTTCTCATATACACCACTTCTACTTTATTAAAGAGTGCTGCTCTTCATGCCCAACTTTATGGTTTGGTGGGACAGACAATACCCAGCTCATGATAGGCCACTGAGGTCTCATGGTAACTTGATGGCCCATGGTTAAGTGTTCCAGCTCTACTAAGGCCCAGTAGCAAATCAAAAGCTGTTTTTTAAAAGGGGAATAGTTATCTGCAGAGGATGGCAGGACTTTGCTCCAAAACCCTAAGAGTCTGCATTGTGATTCTCCTATAGGGCCTACCAAAGGCTCCAGACAGCATCCCTATTTGCCATTGAAACTTCCAGCACCATTGGATCTGCTGGATCATATGGTCCAAGTGGCAGTGCAGCTTGCACAGCAGCCTGGCCTGTCACAGAGCCTCCTCATGTTCTGGACCCCAATCAAAACTAGCAGCTTTTCTGGTAACTCAGTAAATGGACCAGATTAGCACACCCAAATGAGGAATGTGTTGTTTCCAAAATCTGAAGAGACAAACAAAGCATTGTGCCTCCTTTTTGGTCATAGGAGGGGGAGACACAGCAACTTATCCTTTACTTTAGAAGGGATATCTTGACATGCCCCACACACTGGACACCTAGAAATTTCACTGAGGTGGAAGGATCCTGTATTTTGTTGCATTTATCTCTCATCCTTTCTCATGCAAATGCCTTACCAATAAGTCTAGATTCTTTGTTACTTCTTGCTCACTAGGTCCTATCAACATGATATCATCAATATAATGGATCAGTGTGATGTCTAATGGGAGGTTAGAGATGATCAAGTTCCCTGCAGAGAATATGATGACATAGGGCTGGAGAGTTGATATAACACTGATCCAGGACAGTGAAGGTATAGTGCTGGCTCCTACTCTGACTGGTGCACCACAGTAATGTTTTGGGTCTCCTGGAATTAATGGCACATCTGAGCCAGTTTCTAATAATCTCCAAAATGTCTGATCATTTCCTTCTTCCCAATGCACAGTTACTCTGGTAAAAGGCCATAAGTCTCCTTGGGGAAAGGTGGGAGGAAGATTAACAGTATAAATTTTTGGCAGTTTAACAGGATCCTTCCCCAAGAAGACCTGGCCTTCTCCTCATTCAAGTGACTCTGGGTCTGTATACTGTCTCAACTCTGGGAATTGATTAAGGGGCCATGATTCTCTGCATCTGTAATTTGAGTTAGGTTTTGTTCACTTGACCTAGAACAATTTTGCTTATACAAGTCCAGAAGAAATTTAGTAGGATTCCCACCTATTTCACTATTAGGTACTCTATGATCTATTAGCCAATGCCCTAACTCCATGTGACTCAGGCTATTTTGAGTGCTGCTTTGAATCTGTCTTTCATTGCAGTTGCCAGGCCCACCTCACCTTTGGTGATTAACTGCTGATACTTGACTTTTACAGGACTGAGATCTGATCATCCACATAATGTTTAAGGATTCAAATTGCATTAAAGCCCTCCTCACAGTAATATCTGGACTACAGAGAAAAGCAACCACAGAGCTCTTCAGAGAAGATAGGATTAATCTTACAAATTTATTCTTCGCAGTCTTGGTTAAAGGTGTGTCCTCTGTACATTCCTGGGGTGGGTGGGAAGATTTCAAATGGTAAATACATTCTAGCATTCCAGTCTCTCAAAGCCTTTGTATTGCCCCTTCTATTGTATACCAGGACAAATCAGGCTTCTCAACCTCTGACATGCTAGGCCATCTTTTGGTCTATGTTTCAGTCAGCCACCCTAACACACTATTAGAGCCCTTTCTAACCTCTTGAGCTACAACATTAAATCCAGAATTTCTGCTTAGTGGAACCATATCTATAAATTCACCCTGATACAACTTTATATTCCTTCCGCCATTAACCCTTACCCTTAGTATCCATTCCCACACATATTTCCCTGATTTCTGTTTATATAAGTTGGAAAACCCATGCAGTTCTTTCAGAGTATAGTGTACTTCCTCATGTGTCACACTTTGTATTTCACCTTTGGGGCTTGTTGTGATTTTAGTCTAGTAATAAGTGTCAAAGACAAGTGGGGTATTTAAGGAGAAGGATTAGAAATGTCTTGCAAGCTACTGACATCGGGGCATTCCTTTGTATTTTCTTCTGGTGAGACAGGATTAATCTCTTCAGGCAGGGGTTGGAAAAAAGCAGATTCCTTAGGGCAGACTGGAGTTTGACAGTGCATGCAAGAGTTTGGCTGGTACCTGCCTCAGTGCTGGAAAGAAGTCCAGAGTCACTGGGGCAGGTTGGAGGGTGGGTGATACAAGGTTGACAAGGTGTGGTTTCCACAGGGCAGGCCATTTCAGGGTTGTCTGATAAGTCTCAGGCAGTATTCAGAGTTCCAATGTCCCCACCAATATTATCATCATCCCCTATGTCTCCAAACCAATCCTCTGGGTTCCTCTATTTTCCAATCAATGCCTTCACTTTAACTGAAGAAACCCTGTGGGTTGAGATCTTAGTTTCTTTTGTAATTCTGCAACTTTTATAATAAAAGTCTGAGTTTGATTCTCAGGTATCTCAAGTCTGTGGTTACAGGAGGCAAGATTTTCTTTCAGAGCACACGTAGAAATTTTCACATCATTCATGTGAAATTTAAGTTTCTAATTTGAAGCCTTTAGTTCTTATCTTTCTTTTGTAACTGTATCCAGAGTATCTAGGATGATCCAGCCAACATCATTATATCTTTTGACTCTACATAACTTTTTTAAGGTGGTGAAAACACTCTCACCCAGATCCTTGTTTCTTATAAGCATGGAAGTAAGGGAACCCAGTGATACTGTTTTATGTATGTCTATTGTCAGCTTATGCCATGGACTGTTAGTGACCTCTTCATTATTGGAAAGGGAACCATTAGTACCCTTGAGCCCAATTGGAGCACAGAGCCAATTGCAATTCTTCCAGAACCACCTCAGACATCCCATGTTTAAGACTGTTAGTCAAGAACCAGTACCTCGGCCAAGCTGTATTAGTCAGGGTTCTCTAGGGAAATAGAATCAACAGGAGATATCTGTTAATAATATGAGACTTTTTTTAAGATTCTCTCACATGATCATGGGGATGCACAAGTCCAGTTTCTGCATGCAGGCTGCAAACCAGGGGCTTCGATGAATGTTCAAAGAAGGTCCTTGATGAGTTTCTGGGAGACCTTGGCTGTCTAAAGATGGGCTGGAAATTCTTTCTGAATGCTGAACTCACTTCCCCTTTTAAGGCATTCAACTGATTTGGATAAAGCATCACCCATTGCTGAAGACAATCTCCCTGTTTGATGCAGATACAATCATCCATAGATGCAGTAAAATCACTGGTGACCAAAGTCCATAAATGCCCTTGTACTGCAATTAGCCCAGTGCTCACTTGAACAAACACCTGGATACAATTACCTGGCCAACTTGACGCAGTGGCCTAACCATCACAACCTCCAAATATGATGTTTATCTATAACTAAATAATAAATAAGTCATAGCATTTCTAAAAAGTTAGACAGAAATGGGATGTTGTTGGACATGTGAGAGGGGCAATAAAGCTGTGACAATTATTAGGCACTTACTGAATGCCAGGCACTTGCTTGGATGATTTGCACACATTAATTCATGTAATGAATTATATACCCCTATGAATTTTGTACCACCATGTCACTGTACATATGAACTAGGATTGGAATAAGACAATGGTTGTAAAATCCATGCAGTTTTAACAGAACTGGTGAGATGAAATTCAATCATAGACTGTTCATTCCAGTCAAGGCATCCTATCACATTATCTGAAACTCTGCTGTCTACAGTACTTTCAGAAGCAGAATAATATCCCTAAAATTTCATAAAGTCCTTAGTTGAATTTCACAGAAAATGTTGTGATATATAGGGTTGTTTATACAAAAATGCATCCCATTCACCTATGGAAACAGGGAACAGAGCAACATCTACAGAGGCACAACTCATAGAAGATGAAGTCCTAATATTTCCAGAAGAGGTATCAGTCTATATCTTCCCCAACTAGAATGGGTCTGTAGCAGTCAATATTGTTTCCATTTGAAAAAACCACACAAATATGATCTATGTGTCAGGCACAGTTATAAGCACTTAAATGTATTAACCCACTTAATTGGCCCAGCAAATTTGAGTTGGGTAATATTATTACCATTTAACAGATGCACTAAAAAAAAAGAAAAGAAAAAAAACCTTGCCCATGTCACATTAATACAAGAGAAATCTGACAGGCAAGATGATGTCAGTTTAGGAGGGCACTCACTGACTCGCTCTCTGAGGACAGCTAGTGAAAATGACAACACAACATATCAAAACCTATGGGATGCAGCCAAAGCTGTACTGAGAGGGAAGTTCATAGCCATAAATACATATATTAAAATAGAAGAAAGAGCTAAAATTGAAGACATAACTGCACACTTGGAGGAATTGGAAAAACAACAAACTAAACCTAAAGGAAGTAGAAAGAAGGAAATAACATATATTAGAGCAGAACTGAATGAAAAAGAGAATAAGAAAGCACTAGAAAAAATAGATGGAACCAAAAGCTGGTTCTTCAAGAAGATCAATAAAATTGACAAACCCTTTGCCAGACTAACAATGAGAAAGACAGAAATGATGCAAATACACAAAATAAGGAATGACCAAGGGGATATCACTAATGACCCCACAGAAATAGAGAATCATAAGAACATACTTTGAAGAATTGTATGCCAACAAGAATGATAATTTAGAGAAAATGGACAAAATTCTTGAAACTCACAAACAGCCTACAATGACAAAAGAAAAAATTCATGAACTCAACATTCCAATTACAAGTAAAGAGATATACTCAGTCAACAAAAACCTCCTAACTAAGAAGAGCCCAGGACCAGATGACTTGACAGGTGAATTCTACCAAACATTCCAGAAAGAGCCAACACCAATCCTGCTTAAGCTCTTCAAAAATATAAGTAGAAGGAATACTGCCTAACTTAATCTATGATGCCAATATTACCTTAACACCAAAGCCACAAGAAAAGAAAATTACAGACCCATTCCTCTAATAAACCTAGATGCTAAAATCCTCAACAAAATGCTTGCTAAGTGCAGTCAACAACATATCTAAAGAATTATACACCATGAACAAATGGGTTTCATCCCAGGTACGCAAGGATGGTTCAACATAAGAAAATCAATCAATGTAATATACTACATAAACAGATTGAAAGAAAAAATTCACATGATTACCTCTATAGATGCAGAAATAGCATTCAACAAAATACAGGACCCTTTCCTGATAAAAACACTGCAAAAGATAGGAATAGAAGGAAACTTTCTGAATATGATAAAGGGTATATATGAAAAATCCAAAGCAAACATCATCTTCAATGGTGTTAAACTAAAAGCCTTTCTTCTGAGTTTGGGAACAAGACAAGGATGCCCACTCTCACCACTCCTTTTTAACATTGTCTTAGAAGTACCTGCTCAAGCACTGAGGCAAGAAAAAGTTATAAAACGCATCCAAATTGGAAAAGAAGTAAAATTTTCATTATTTGCAGATGACATTATCCTATATGTAGAAAGCCCTGAGAAACCTACCACAAAGCTTCTAGAAATTATAAAGGAGTTCAGTAATGTTGCAAGCTATAAGATCGATGCTCAAAAATCAGTAGCATTTCTGTACACCAATAACAAGCAATCTGAGGAGAAAATCAAGAAAAAATACCGTTAACAATAGTAACTAAAAGAATCAAATACCTAGGAATAAATTTAACTAAATATGTAAAGGACTTATATACAGAAAACTACACAACACTGCTGAAGGAAATAAAAGAAAACTTAAATAAATTGAAGAATATTTCCTGTTCATGGATACGAGGACTAAACATCAACAAGATGTCTATCCTACCCAAAATAATCTTCAGATTTAATGCAATCCCAATAAAATCAACACTGTATTTTTAAGGAACTGGAGAAACTAACTACCAAATATATTTGGAGAGTTAAGAGGCCCTGAATCACCAAAGACAAATTGAAAAAGAAAAATGAAGTTGGAGGTATCACACTACCTGACTTTAAAACATATAACAAAACTACAGTGCTGAAAACTGCATGGTTTTGGCACAAGGATAGACATATTGACGAATGGAAACAAATTGAGAGTTCTGATATAGGTCTCACATATAGTTATCTGATATTTAACAAGGCCACCAAGCCCACTCAGTTGGGAGAGAATGGCTTCTTTAACAAGTGGTGCTTGGAGAACTGGATATCGATATCCAAAAGAATGAGAGAAATACCATCTCACACCCTATACAAAAATCAACTCCAGATGGATCACAGATCTAAATATAAGAGCCAATGCCATAAAGACCTGGGAAGATAATGTAGGTAAGCATCTACAGGACCTTGTAATAGGAAATGGTTTCGTGGACTTCACACCCAAAGCAAGATCAGCAAAAGAAAAAATAGATAAATGGGATCTCCTCAAAATGAAAAACTTCTGCACCTCAAAGGATGTTATTAAGAAAATAAAAAGGCAGCCTATCCAATAGGAGAAACTATTTGGCAACCATGTATCTGAAAGGAGCCTAATATCCTCCATATATAAAGAAATCCTACAACTCGAAAATAAAAAGACAAACAACCCATTTAAAAAATGGTTATGTGACTGAAAAGACACTTCTCCAAGGAAGAAATACAAATGGCTAAAAAGCACATGAAAAATGCTCGACATCTCTTGCTATTTAGGAAACGCAATTCAATACTACAATGAGATATCTGACACCCATCAGTATGGCAACTATTAAAAAAACAGCAAAGTATAAGTTTGGAGAGGATGCAGAGGAATAGGAACACTCATCCTTTGCTGCTGGGATTGTGGAATGGTCCAGCCACTGTGGAGGACAGTTTGGCAGTTCCTCAAAAACTAACAATATATCTTCCATATTATCCAACGATTCCACTGCTCGGTATATTCCCAGAACTATTGAATGCAAAGACAGGAACAGATATATGCACACAAATGTTCATAGCGGCAAGGTTCACAATTGTCAAAAGTTGGAATCAGCCCAAGTGCCCATCAACAGATGAATGGATAAACAAAATATGGTACATATATACAATGGAATATTACTCAGCTGTAAGAAGGAATAAAGTGCAAACACATGGAATAACATGGATGAATATTGAAGACCTTATGTTGAGTGAAGCAAACCAGACATTAAAGGATGAACAGTACATGACCTCACTGATTTGAATTGAAGAAAGTGCCCACTTGTTGCTCAAATGTGGCCTCTCTCTAAGTAAAACTCACCATATGAATGCATTACCTTCCCCACAGCGTGGTACATGATGCCCGGAGATGAGCCTCCCTGTCAACAAGAGATTAATACCTAGTGCCTACTGGCAATATGACTGGAAATAGACCTGGAATAAAAGGGGTAAAAGATAAAGACAACTGAGTTCATGTGGTTACGAGACTTCAGGGAGAGTCAGGAGGCCATCCCAGAGGTAACACTTATGCACACCTCAGTAGGATCTCATAGAACACCAAATTGGATATCACCCCACACAGAGGGGCTCCTGAGGGCTCTGGAAACACCCAGGTCCTATATAATGGGAGATAACTCCAGAGATTGATGCCTTAAGAGTGGGCTATACTTTGGAATCTGTTCTGAGAGTGACAGAGTTGGACTCAAATAAGCCCTCCCTTATTTGATGGATCTCTGCACATGGCCCATCAGTCCCTTCTATTCAAACCTATATGTGATGCTGGAGTTTGTAGGTTTATTTTCAGAGACTGGAGTCTTTGGCCTGCCCATGTGCCACCTTTGCCTGGAATCCCAGTGGAGCTGCAACTCCTATTCTGCTGCTCAATGGACTCACACAAGTAAACTGGTGAGGAGATGATGAGGGACAACAGCCATCCCAGAGAATGGAGAGAGTCTGCAGCTGCAGGCAAGATAATCCTATCCCCTTTACCCATGGGATATAAGCCCCTCTTACTTGGAGGTGGAGTGGATATCACCATCCCAGACTCCTCAGGATTGGGGAAGAAATATGGACTAGAGTGGACTTTCTGGTATTCTGTTGTAGACATATTGTGATTCAAGCAATGGAAGAAATTACAACAGTGAGGTGGAGCCAGTGGTCACTGGATGCTGTGGGGCAGGGAGAGGGAAAAGCAGTTTTAATACAGGGGCTTTTTCCAGACTTGGGAATTACCCTGAGTGACAGTACAGTGACAGATACAGGCCATTTTACATCAGCATATACCATGTAGAACTGTGTGGGAGAGAGTGTGGTCTACAATGTGAACTATGGTCCATGCTTAGTGGCAAAGCCCCAGAATGTGTATATCTATTGCAGGTTATGTGCCACAGTAATGAAAGATGTTTATGTGGGAGGTTATGGGAGGTGTGGGAGGTTGGGAACATGGGAATCCCTGTAATTTTTTGGTAACATTTATGTAATCTAAGCATCTTTTAAAATACAAAAGGCAAATAAATAAATAATAAAATAAATAAAATAAATAAATACATTTCCCAGGTGGGGGGAAAAAAACAAGAGAAATCTGACTCTAGTATTATAACCATTGCACAATTTTACCCACTTTGAACAAGTATTACCATTCAAACCTTTTCATATTCTGTGAGTCTTCTTGTTAATATCAGGTTTATAGTAAAATATTTTTATGGCCCATAACAGGATTTGTCAGGAGAAAATCAGAGCCAAAATCACATGAGCTCTAAGGTCTGGGAGGTAAAAGGTCAATGGAGATCTGAAAACCACGGCAGAAAATCTCAGGATTTGTAAAGGAAGAGCCCATTCCTGTCCCCAAGAATTCATACAATGTCAGTCAAATTTCAGAGTATTTTTCAAAGTAGGGAGTGAGAAATTATGATTTTAAGAAAATTTTTTCATTAACTATAGTGGCATCTATTATCATTTCAGAGATTTCAGTAATAAGGAATGTTTACAATAACAACACTTTAATAGTTAGTGTATGAAGACTGTGCAAGGATTATTTGACTTTGTTTTAATAATATCTCTATCATTCCTTTTGCCTGAAACTTAAAGTGATTGTGTTTTGCCAAATTCCACACTATAAAAGGGAAAACTAAAATTTGAACTCAGGACTTCCTTAAACAGATTCTATGCTTTTAAACATCATAGTATACTAAACCCTGTCACCCTTTCCTTTTAAAAAAAATGCATGTAAGAAATAATACATAACATGCCGTCCAGATATCAAAATTGTGGAAACAAGGCTCTCAATGTGACTTACCAGCCAATTTAACAATGAAAATGAAGAGGAAATGATAGATATTTCTTTTGGAGACAGAAAAATATAAAGAAAGGATTAGACCAGATGTGGCAGAAGATTAGAAAGTACCAAAAGAGAAGATGGAGAATAAAAATCCAAATCTTTTTTACTTTCCCAGAATATTTTATTTTTGTCTTACAATTGTAAAGGTAGTGAGTTTGTATGTC
>JAQZBX010114130.1:0-10045 GCA_029593785.1 Cabassous unicinctus
TGCGTGTCTTCTCTGTGTCTGCTTATCTCCCCCTTGCTGTGAGTTCTTGCCGCATCAGCCCACGGCACCGCGCGAGCTGGCCTGCCCTCACAAGGAGGCGCCGGGAAGCGAACCCGGGGCCTCTCATATGGTAAACGGGTGCTCTATCCATTGCGCCACACCCACTTCCCTCTATTTGGTTTCTAAGAAGTTGGGATTTTTATTGGTGAATATAAAATATGTTTTATTGTGGTAAAATATATACAACATAAAATTTCCCCTTTTAACCACTTTCAAGTGTACAATTCTGTGGTATTAACTGCATTCACATTGTTGTGCAACCATCACCACCATCCATTACCAAAACCTTTTCATCACCCCAAACAGAAGCTTTATATCCATTAAGCATTAATCCCCCATTCCACACACCCTCACTGCCCCTGGTAATCTGTACTCTACTTTCTGTCTCTATGAATTTGCATATTTATGTGTTTCATATAAGTGAAGTCATACAATATTTGTCATTTTCAATCTGACTTATTTCACTCAGCATGATGTCTTCAAAACTGATCCATGTTGTAGCATGTATCAAAACTTCATTCCTTTTTCAGCTGAAAAATATTCCACAGTATGGATGTATTACATTTTTTTCATCCTAAGAGTGAGATTGTACCAAGTAGTCATTTATCTTGTTTTTAAATCTGGCTGTATGTTTTTCCTTTTCTTATTTTTATATTATAGTTATCTTTGTTATGAACTTGGAATAGAGAGGGTATATCATGTCTTATCTTACCAGAAAACCAATTCTATAACTTTCCATGAGTTGTTCCTTTGTCTATAACAACCTTCCCCACAAGTCTACCTCAAAAATATCAAAACTGGGAGCAGATGTGGCTCAAGCAGTTAGGTTCTTGAGCCTCCCACATGGGAGGTCCCGGATTCGGTTCCTGATGCCTCCTAAAGAAAGCGAGCTGATGCAACAAGTTGACACAATGAGCAGACACAACAAGCAGAAAAGGAGCAGAAAGCAGATGTGGCTCAAGCAGTTGAGCACCCACCTCCCACATGGGAGGTCTTGGGTTCAGTTCCCGGCACCTCCTAAAGAAGATACAATAAGCAGAGACAACGAGCAGAGAGAATGAGCAGCACAGCGAGCAGACAACCAGCAGGCAGATGAGGGAGCCATCTCGGTGCGGGGGGGGATATCAAAACTTCTCTAAAGCTACCTCCGTTCTATATCCTCTCCTTACCTACTGATGGAGATAATTATACCCTTCTCTAAATTATGTCTGCATCATGGACATTTTTCTACTCCTCTGTCTTTCACTATGCTGTGATTATTTGCCTATATTTTTGCTGCCTCTGCCCTTGAGGGTGTGAATTGTGTATCCTCCAGGTACTAGCAGGTTGTCTAGCATATACTAGGTGCTCAGTAAAAGTTTATTTTATTAAACTGAATGGAATGGAGCAAAGGCCTTAAACAAATTTAAGAGGCCTGTGTTTTTAAACACTTAGATCCAGCCTCATAAAGTTATGTATTGATTTACTGCTGTCTGAATTAAACTTAAGTTAGAGTGGAAATGGAGAAGAGAGGACAGATTCAGGAAATAGTTCATAGAGTTCATGGGATTTGGTGATGTATGAGATATGGTGAAGGATAGAAGTGCAAGGAAGAAGAAACACTAGAATTAATTACAAGATTTCTAACTTGGGTAAGTGGGCACCTGATGATGGTGTTATCCAACAAATTGAGCATCGAGGGAAAGCAGATTTGTGGGAAACATAATGAGTACAGCTTAAGATACGATAAGTTTGACAAACTTTTCATACTTCACAACTATGCCTAAGATTGGCATAAGGGTGTCATGCTCATAATACATTTGAGAAAAATTTCAGATGACAAAATTTCGTCTGGAATGTATATGGTATAATATTTTGATAAAGTTATTGGAAATTATCCACAACAATTTAGGAAATGTAATAAATAAAAACATCTTGTGTAAAATTGTCATTCTCCCAGAGTTTGCATAATTTCTCTTGATGAGGCATATAACTGTTGAAGCATTTGCTTAATTGATAATTTGTGCATAATTTTCTAAACTTTGGAACATAATTATCATCATTTGTGTCTGAGTTAACACTGAAATGAAACACTTTGGTGAAATGTTTTAGACACTAACAAAGTTTTAAAGACAGCAAATAAGGAAGAAAAAACAAAAATTTTGATTAACAAAAGAACAGCAGGCTTCTGTCAAGCTCCATACAATGTAGCATGTCCCAGGGTAAAATAAATTTGAACATAATCAGGGCATTAATCTAAAGCAAAATTGAGTGAGATTTTAGTGAGTTTAAACCAAGATCAGAAAACTATGGTTTTAATTCCAAATTTTCCTTTACTTTTTTAAATGTGGGCAAGTCACTTAAAATCTCTACATCTCTACACCTTTACAAATAAAGATTTCATTACCTTTCAAATGAAATTATCACTGAGGTGCCTTCTAATTCTGTCAGTCTATTATTCAATTATCTAGTCTACTTGTATATTAGTTTCCTAGGGCCACAAACTGGGTGGCTTAAAACAATGAACATTTATTCTCTCACAGTTCTGAAGGCTAAAGGCCCAAAATCAAGTGTCAATAGGGCCATACTTCCCTCTAAAGTTCTAGGGAAGAATATGTTCCATGTATCCCTTCTAGCTTCTGGTAGCTTCTGACAATCCTTAGTGTTCCTTGGCTTGTAGCTTCATCACTCCAATTTCTCTGTCTTCAAGTGGCATCTTCCCTTTGTGTATGTGTGTCTGTGTGTCTATGTCCTAATTTCCCTCTTCTTGTGAGGACACCAGTCATATCGGATTAGGACTGACCCAAATCTGGTATGACCTCATCTTAACTAATTACATCTGCAAAAACGCTATTCCCAAATAAAGTCACACTCCCAAGTTCCCAGTGGACATAAATTTTGGTGGGACACTATTCAACACAGTACAGTGAGTAAGTCTCTTGTTTTTAAATTTCTCATTCATTATTACTTACACACCTTGCTTATCTCATTTGTCTGTTGGGAGGATTAAATGAAAGAATCCACATAAAGGGATTTTGGAAATGTAAGATACAGTAATGATATAAAAATTTTAAAATCATGCTGATGAAATTGTTTTTGAAGTTGAACACAACTCAGTTGGCTACTTGCTGAACTTTACTTTACAAATGGTCAAATTGAAGCATAAAATTGATATACTAAAAGAATGTTAGCACTGCAAGGAACCTTAGACCTGACTCCAACTAAGAAACTGAGGTCCAGAGAAGGGGCACCAAATGTCATGGAGAAACAAATGTCATGGTACTATTGTGACATAACATATCATCCCAAACATGGAGGCTTAAAGTGATATCAATTGTTATATTACCCCTCATGGCTTCTGTTGGTCAGGAATTTGGGAAGGGCTCGTCTAGGAGGTTCTAGCTCAAGGTATCTCATTCGGTGGCAGTATGACCGTGGCTGGTGCTGGAGCAGCAGGGGTTGGGGTGCTGGAGCAGCTGGGCTGACCAGGTGTCTCTCTTCATGTAGTCTCAGCATCTCTCCATATTGTGTCTACATGTGGGCTGGTTTGGCTTCCTTTGGGTTAAACTGCTCACATGGCTGCTAACAGCATCAAGAGAGAGTTTATTCCAGCCAAACAGGTAGAAGCTGCAGCAACTTTCATGGCCTAGCCTTGGAAGTCTCACAGTGTCATTTCTGCTATATTCTACTTGTGACAACAGTCACAAAAGCCCACCCAATTTCAAGGGGAGGGAACATAGACCCCACCTCTTGATGGGAAGAATGCCAAGAGCATGCTACAAGAAGTGTAAGTGGAAATGTTGATACTGCGCGGCCTTATTTGGAAAATACAATCTGCCATATCTTGTTACAAGTTCCATTAATTCTGCATACCTAGCACCTAACATAGGTATGGTTATCAAATTAGCTGATCATTAAAATATACTTCATTTCTATTTTCTTATAGATGGATTGGTTAAATATATCATTATTTAAATGTAATAATTTGATTACAGCAGCAAGAGGTACACTGAATCCCATGCATTTGATTTCATGCCCCCAAATTCTCCATCTTCCATAGTGGAAAGACAAATACTTATGCTTAAAATTTTTAAATCAAGAAAGAGTGGTAGAAACATGTTATCTAGAGCTGCTCGACCCACTGCAGTAGCCACTCACTACCTGTGCCTATTGTGGAGTGAGTTGCTATGTGGTGCATTGTGGTAACACAGGCTCAGGCACAATAGAAAGTTTCAGTAATTGACTGCTTCATTACCTACACAGCACATAGGGTCTCAAACAGCAGGGGAAGAGCTTCCATTGAGGCCGGTCTTCCAGGAAGGCCAACTGCTCTGGTCAGGGTAAGGGGATGGCAGCTCCACATTCCCCACTTCCAGTTGGAGAGGAGAGACAAATCTGTGCAGCCCGAGGGTGGGGTATTTATACAAGCCAGGGGGATGGGGCCCTGCCAATGAGAGTTCTCGCCCTGACAAGCAGATGGAACTGTTTGTTCCCAATTTCAGGTTTAAGGTATGGTCAGGCCACTCCATCAGACCTAACATCTCCCCTGGGCTGCAGAATGGAAACATATTGAAACATCTGCAAACTATAAAAGAAGGAGGGAGGTGTAGGCCAGGACTGGGAGATGGCTGCTAGGTATGTCCATGACTTCCCAGCAGGCCAGTCCTCTGCCTCTAGACCAGGTCTAGCCTATGTTTCCCACAACATAAGCTCATCTCACGCCTCAGACATGAAGGCAGAGAGAGGTTGGTCCTACCAGCAAGTGGCTCTCAACAATGTTGGCAGCAGCTGCAGCACATTACAAGGACTTAACCTATGATAACATTATTCTAAAATAGATGATCAGCCTGTCTGGATTAATGGTTGCATCCATGCCTTCCTACCCACCAGGACATAGCTGAAGAGGTCCCACAGAGAATCTATTTGTACACTTTGAAGCCAGTGGTCTTGCTGTTGGATTTTAATCACCTCCTGTTCTACCTGCCGTGGGGTATTAATCCACCTATAGCAGGAAGTGTTAGCAACAGCACATATACCTCCTTTTTGGGCTAGGAGGAAATCTAAAGCAATGCAATTATTAGGCATTACTTTGGCTAGAGAGTCTAATGATTTTTGCTGAGCCTGAACCACTCATGTTGTGAACTCAGAATGTCAGCCAAGGTGGCTGACAGACTGCGCACCATGTGTTCATTGGTGCTTACCCAGACAGGGGGGCGGAATCCAGAATAATGGACTCCCCCCACACCTCTGGCAATTCATGCTTTGCTCAAGATAAATTGGAAATATGATTGGGCCGTTTGCCAGTCTCATTACACAGGGAATTGTTGCATTCCAACAGGTTGTCCAGGGGTGTGGAGAAGAGTGGACAGCCAATGGCTGTACCATTTTGTTTGTGACAAGGCATAAATGAAGGACTTCTTGATATTAGTTCACATGTGAGGCAGGGAAAATCAGCTTCTTGGGTGTCAATCTGGGCTCAGCAAATAGGGGATAGGGAGTAAGGGGTTGAATGGCAGATCCAGCAGTCGGTCAGTTTCCCTGCCACCACAATGGCCAGGGTCAGCCCGACGAAAGTGTTTTCCTTCCATGTTGCTGCTGGGCCAAGTCTGTGGAAAACAAGAAGGGAAAATAGCAACTTGCTCTGACAGGATGGTTGTGCAGCCACCTCCTGTGGGAGACACTTTCCTCAGCCTATTTGCAGTAAATAATCTTTCCCTCTAAGGCCACATAGTCTGTGTCTTGCTTTGACCTATAACCTCACCTCTTTCCCATTGAACCGAATGCCTTCCCCATATCATTCAGCCCACTTCCACCACCCCTTCCTGATAGATGAGAGTTGCCAGGACTCCTCAGAGGTATCCCATGACTGTTCCCAAAGGGGACTGGTGGACAAACCAAGTATAATGGTCACCTACTAACCTCCAGTATGTGGACATCAGGCCCTGCAGATCCAGTCCACCGGATTGTCACCCCATGCATTTTAAGTATTTCTAGGCCCACTTCTGTCATCCCACCCCTCCGCCTGGGGACTCTCACCTCCCATCATCTGGGGAACCATGTGCAAGGTATAATGAGGTGAAAAGTGGAATGATCTCCCTGACAGTGGCTTAAAAGGAGAGTCTCAAATGGTGTGTCCTTGGTCCACCTTTTGGGACCAATCCTCATCTTGATCGGTATAAGTGTGGACACACAGCAAAGCTTGGGTTCCTCCACCATCCTTGTCCCCTCCCTGTTCTGGAAAGCAAGATTAGGCTATGTTTCCCTTCTGGGGAACTGCTGAGTTCAGTTTTCAGAGGGCCTGAGTAAGGAGGACAGTCCATCCAGTAGGATAGTTGTCAGGGGTAGACACCAAAGCTCCTTTTTCAGACAGCCATTAAAGTTTTCCACACTGCCAGTTGCCTGTGGGTGGTGGGTGATGTGAAAAGTCCATGTAATTCAGTGAGTCTGGGCCCATCGTTGAGTGGTTTGTGCAGTATAATGGGTTATTTCAGAGGAAATGTCATCTGGTTACCCAAAGCTGTGGAAAAGCTGTTTTTCCAAGGTATACATGTATGCATTTGCAAGATGGACTGGAAAAGCAACCATAGCCTGAATAGGTGTACCATGGCCAAGGCATAGGTCATAACTTGGGATGGCAGGAGAGGACCAATATAGCCCACTTGCTATGAGTGGACCAGCACAGCCCCTCTGAGACTAGACCCTGAGTACCATTTGTGGGCTTTGGCTTGTAGTTGCCAATACTCACATTGGTAAATGGCACATTGGGCCTCTTTTAATTAAAGAAGTACTCCATGCTCTGTACCCATCATTTCAGGGTGTCACAATTTCCATGTCTAGTTCGGTGGTGGATCCACCCAGCAGCGGAAGCAACCATGGGAAATTCAGCTGTTTCACCACTGTCACAGAGGGTAAGTTCATTTTCCTCATCCTCCAGACACAGCTCATATTCTGCCTCTCTCCCAGGAGAACCTCTAGTCTCGTTGTGTGTGAAAAGCAGCTTGTTGCATCCCTTATCAGCTAGGTGATTCCAATGATGTTCATCATGATACAAGTTCTTGCCATGCACTTCAATATGGGTAACATAGATGGTGCCTTTCCATTCTGCCACTTGCTTCCAAAGCCCCTTCTCCACACCAGGAAAACTTTGATTCTCCAATCGAGTTCTTTTCATGAACCTGACCAGACTGCTAACCTGTTGGCGATGGCCTATGAACCAATAAACAGGTACAAGGGGATGCTTGGGTCCAAGTGTTCCAGGGCTAAGAAGAACACTTGCAGTTCAGCCCATTGGGCACTCTTTCAAGTGCCAGAAGTGGTATAAGTGCCTGAGGCAAGAAAAACAGTGGTTGCTACCCAGTAGATGACAGATGGCTTCAGTTTGGCGGATCCACCAGTGAAACAGCACTTAGCATCTGGTGGCATCCATGAGTCGGCGTCTCCAGGACGCCAATGCAGGGAGGGAAGGGCCCTCGTCTGGTGTTGCAACAGGATCATTGTTTAGGGAGGCCTCTGCCACCTGCTCAGGCAAGCATGTCACTCCCTAGGGTCCTGAGTCAGCACGATCCTGAATGTACCAATTCCATTTGATGATGCTCTATTGTTGGTTACTGACTGGGTGAATGTTCTGAAAGGACCCAGGACAAGATGGGGCTTTCTGGCCTCAGGAGGCCCTGAGAGCTCTTGGTAATCCTGTCTATTTCCTCCATGACCCAATAGCATGCCAGAAGTTGCCTCTTGAAGGGGGAGTAAAGCTAGACTGTGTCTGGGAATTTCTTGGTTTAAAAACCTAGGGTTCTTGTCTATTGTATGAGCTCACTGATTTGAATAATTAGAGTTAGCAAACTCATAGAGTCAGAATCTAGAATGTAGGTTACCAGGGGATGGGATGAGAATAGGGAATGGGAAGTTAAGACAAATGCACAAGGTTTCTACTTGGAATGATGGAAATATTTTGGTAATGGATGGTAGTAATGGTAGCACAACATTGTGAATGCAATTAACAGCACTGAAATATATATATCTGAATGTGATTAGAAGGGGGAAAAGGAGGGTTCTAGAGACATCTAGACATTATAAGCAAGGCACACAACCCCATGAAATCAGCACCCCCTCCGTGGGCCTTACCTTGGAATATGTGATAACCTATTTCCCCAATGTATCAGAGTTTGACTCATTTATAATTTTCCTACACATGAACCTATAATTAGCACTATATCCCTTAAATATTTGTCCCAGAGACTTAAATCTTCTGGTTGTTCGTATGTGGGTTGAGCCCTGAATCTCAGCAGAGTTGCAGCCAACACCTACTCTCCATTTCATCGGATTCACTCAGGACAACAAAAAAAGGATGATGATGGACAATGCCCAACCCCAAAAACAGAAAGTATCTACAACTGCAAGCAAGACAGTTCCATCCATCTGCCCCATAGGATCTAAGGCCCCCTCAATCGGAAGCAGAGTGGGCACCACCGTCCTAAGATTCTCAAGATTGAGGAATGAATAAACATAAGGGGGTGAATGCAACTATGGACTAAAGTAGACTTATTATTATTCTAGTGATGGAAGAACTTGTAACATTGATATAAAGACAGTGGTAACAAGAAGTTCTGCGGGGAGGGAGAGGGAAGTAGGTGTAACATAGGGCATTTTGGGGACATTGGAATTGTTTTGCGTGACATTGCAATGACATACACAGGCCATTACACATTTTGTCAAAACCTATAAAATTGTGTGATGCAAAGTGTAAACCATAATGTAAACTATAGTCCATGGTTAGTAGCAATGCTTCAATATGTGTTTATCAATTGTAACAAATGTACCACACTAGTGAAAGATGTTGTTAATGGGGAAAGTGTGGGAGGGGGAGGGGTGGGGTATATGGGAATCCCCTACATTTTTTATTGTAACATTTATGTAATCTAAAGCTTCCTTAAAAATAAAGAATAATTTTTATAAAAAATAAAATGGATTAAATGGAAATAATAAAATAAAAAAAATAAAAGGGGGAATGTTAAATTGTATATATGATAACAGAATAAAATTTTTTTAAAAATTCATGGAGGGAAGTGGATGTGACTCAAGTAATTGGGCTCCCACCTACCACATGGAAGGTCCATGGTTCGGTTCCTGGTGCCTCCTAAAGAAGACAGCGAGCTGGCGCGATGGGCAGGTGCAAAAAGCTGACACAACAAGAGACACAAGAAGGAAAACATAATGAGAGACACAACAAAGAAGGAGCAGAGGTTCCCAGTGCCTCCTAAAAGAGGATAAGCAGGATGGTGAGCTGACACAACAAGATGATGCAACAAGAGACATGAGGAAAACACAATGAGAGATGCAACAAAGCAGGGAGCGGAGGTGGCTCAGGCGATTAGGTGCTTCCCTCCCACATCTGAGGTCCCGGGTTCAGTTCCCAGTGCTTCCTGAAGAGAAGACCAGGACACAGCAAATGCAAAACAACGAGGGGGTAGAGAGAAATACATAAAATAAATCTTTAAAAAAAAAATAAAAAATCCATGGAACTACACTCTGTAAACAGTGAATCCTATGTTAAACCATGGACTATGGTTAATAGCACAGTCATAAAACTGCTATCAGCAATTGTAACAAATGTTCTACACCAAAGCAAGCTGTTAATAATATGGTGATATATAGGAATCCTGTATTTTATGCATGATTGTTCTAAAAACCCACAATTGCTCTAATTGAAAAAAAAAAAAAATCACCTGGCTTCTGCTCCCTCCTTCTGCCAGAAGGACGAGTCGGCATGAGTCCAGGTGGCAGAAACCTGTAGTTCAAATGTAGTTCCAGGCTCTAAAGATCATACTTGCAGGGCAGCTGAAACAGCCGTTTTTAACCTCTTGGAGGGCCTGCTCCCCTCTGTTCCCCAGTGGAAAGTACCTGCTTTTCATGTCACCTGATATAAGGGTGCCAGATGGATACCGACATGAGGAATAGGCTGGTTCCCTTATGCAAATAGCCCAATGTCTGAGTCCACAGGTGCCGA
>JAQZBX010114131.1:0-10037 GCA_029593785.1 Cabassous unicinctus
CGGAGAGCTTTTGTTCACGGGAATTCAACGACCATCCTGCCTCCTCTTGGAGCTTCTCTGGGCTCATCCCAGCTCCTCTCTCCTGCATCCAGGATTCATACCTCCCTTAGGAACCCACATGCTGTCTCTGCCACCCTCGCCTTCCAGCAGTGCACACCACGTTCACACACACACGGGAAGGCAGGCAGGGAAAGTCTTGTTCAGGAGAATGTCTCCATTTCCATTTCATTTCCCCACCGCCTGGGCCACTGTTTAGCTCCTCCTGTTGTCATGTCACTAGTTAATTACATTCTTTACTGAGGTGCAAATGTGTTTTCGCAAGGAGACTAAGACAGCGTTAACTAGGAAGGAACTGCTAATGTTAGAGATGCCTCTGGTGCAGGGCTGGGGCTCTGGGCGGGAGAGGCTCCCCAGTGCTGCCCAGAAGATGCAGCCCAGGCTTCGGGGTCTCCCCCAGGGGACCCTGCCTTCCTGGCTCTGAGCACAGCCCAGTTAGGGCCAATTCATGACCCTGGTGGAATTAGGAACTCGACCTCCAGGGAGGAAAGGATGAGACTGGGAAGTGTCAGGCCAGACCTTAGGATAGGACAGTGGTGGCCACCCAACATCAATTGCCGGCCACCTGGGTCTATTTCAAACATTGAAAAACAAAATTAATTCGTTTTAATTAAAATAAAGAAATAACACATTGTGCAGCCAGAGCCACTTTCGGCTCCAAGTTGTCTTTCACGGCTAATCTCTGTTCTGGCCTATTCCCCTCTGGAACCCCCTCCCTCTGCCCTCAGGCACCGTGCACCCCACCCCAACCCCCACCTCAGTCAGCCTCTCTCCAGACCCCAATCTAAGCCAGCCACCAGGTAAGGATCTGAAACCCACACGCAATCGCTCCCCCTTCCTCTGACATCAAGGAGCCCAGGAATCAACCCCCACCTGGTGTCAGGAAACCAAACAAGTGACAATAAGGTGTTTCTAACCACGGCAAGGGCAAGGGTTTGGGCTCTGAAATGCTTGGTGGGTGGGGGGAGGCTGAGCAGCCACACTGAGGAGAGAATGGCAAACATGGTGGACAGGGCTGAGGCGGAAAGGGCGAATTTCCCTTACAGTCAGCCTGGCCGGGGGAGAGGAGTTGGGGAGGTGGTGAACAGAGCCCAGGGGCCCCCTTGTTCTCTGGCAGCCCCTGTGCCTCTAGCCCTCCCCGCTGAGAGCTGCTCTGCCCTTCTTTGCAGGTGCTTTGGCTCCAGCTGACAGGAAGAATTTCTGGCCCAGCTGGAAGTGAGAAACGGGGAGTGAGTCTCCCGAGGACCATCCCAGAGGCTGCAGGATCACCAGAACAGTAAGAGATGCTTTGCTGTCCTTTAACACCTAGTTAAGTTCCCCAGGCAGATTATCTTTTCTTCTGAACGTCTCTAGAACCAGCTCAGAACATTAGCTGACACGTCGCATATGCAGCCTTCAAAAGTCTAACACTGTTTTTTCTTTTTCATGTCTTTATTTTACCTCCTTAGCTCCTTGAAGACAAGGGCTTTGCTTCCTTGTATTCTGTGAGCAATAAATTGCTGTTGATATAGATAGATGGGGTGTTCTTATAGCCATGATGACGATAGCATTTGTGCAACACCCTAGCACAAGCATTATCACCCGAGAATCACCTGGGGGTGTGAAAAATGCAGTTCTGGACCCCACGGCCAGAGATTCTAATTCCCTGGGTTTGGGATAAGACCTGGGAATCTGCACCCCAAGTGTTTCTGATGAACTCTGAGAAAGAGTTCTTTAGAATCTGGGAAGCATTTTGAATAGAGCATCTCATTTAATCCTCTTATTGGATAGGTTTTTTTTCCCTTTTAATCCCCTTAAGTAGCTTCATGATCTCACAGACATAAGAGTGAGCATCGGCAGAGATTTGGAGATCTAGTTACCCCAAACAGGCTTTTTTCTTTCCAGTGTGCCATGATAAGGGCTGGCTCTGTCATGGTGAGATTGGGTCCCCAACACTAAAGGGCCCTGCCCAGGATTTTTTAAGCCTCCCTTAGGTCTTAGAGGGCAGTAACCATTTTGGGGGGCAGTAATCATTGCCAAGTTCCTCAGAAGAAGCTGATTTCCCTGGAGATGGGGAGAGGGAAAGAGAGAGAGAGAACCAGAAAGGTGCATGAACTGTGCCCAGCCCCCCAAGTGGGTATTTGGAAAAGCGGCAGAGATTAACAGAGGACCACACGTCCCAGCACGACCGACTGGCCAGCAGGGACTGCCTTGCTTCCTGTCCCCTCGGCCTGTGTGGGGGACTCTGTGTTTGGGGTGTATTAATGGGTGGGATGCCAGGCTCAAGCATGCTCAGCTCCCTGAGGTGGAAGCTGGAAGCAAGGCCACGTCTAAGCGGGGTTGAGACATCACCAGGTGTGAGTAGGGGCCCACTGGGGACAGGTTGACAATCTTTGCAACAGATTTGGAGCCTGGGCGCACGGTGACATCAAAGAGTTCACGGTAGACAGTGGCCACGGTGAGGGCTTGAAAAAGGTGGGAGAAGGTTAAAAAAAAAAGGACAGGGACAAGCTTTGTAGACTCCTGGTGAAACAGTCGCTGCCCAAGTCCAGTGGTTTCCTCTGGGACAAATAATAGAACCAGGGTTCTTCCTGCTGATCTACCTGGGAGAGTCCTTTTTCCCTTGACTGAGGCTGAGCTGCAGAGGCTGGAGTCCCAGCAGGACACTGGGGGAATGGAGATGCCCCCTGCCCTCACCTACAGGTTAGAGTACGAGGAAGGACAGAAACGGTTGACTGACTGCTGATGCCGCTGTGGGTTGTGTCTTTCTGTAGAATGGAAGGCTTCCATGGATGAGATTGAGGCAACCTCAAATTCCACCCCCCCAGCTCCCCCCACGCCCACCACACACACACACACACACACACACACACGACTGCTGAACCATCTTGCCAAGTGAGTGGTGAGTGGCAGTATGGTCTGTTCTGAGGACTAAATACAGTTGACACTGTTGCTTGGAGGGGTGCAATTGGCAAGGACAATTTTTGCAACGAATGCTGGAAGTGTGGCAATCAGAGAAGCCGCCAGCTGTCTCACTTAAATTCTTAGCTCTCTCGCTCTCTTTTTTTAAAATCGTTTTGCTTACATAATCCACCCCCTTTTTATTTTCTAATTCTCTCCTTGCAAAGCTGGCACCGGAGGGGAAGGGCTGGGGTGGGGGTGGGGATAGCAATTACACATCAGTTTGGGGAGCATTTACATTTTGCAATTACAATTTAAAAATAAGTCTCGTTAATGATCTCCACGTGTAAACGACAAACCCTAACTGACACACAAACTCTCCTGGGCCTGCCTGCCTCCCCTTGAAGTCAGAGTCTCGCTGAGGCGGAGGAGGCGGCTGGGAGCCAGCATCTGAGGGGCGCCAGGAACAAATGAGTGTGCCTTTGGGGTTGTAGAAGGACAGCTATGGGCTGAGGACCTGGAAACCAAGAACCCTGGAGCCCCAGCTTCTCTCCCTCCTCCCTGCACGCCTGTGTGCCCTCTCCTTCTACAGCAGGCCCCGCGGCCTCAGGGCGCACCGTCAATGCTCAGAGCTGAGGAGAGAGGGAGCCCCAGTGGCTGATATCCTCCAACGTGGAATCTTCAAAGCCCTCCTGGGCAAACGTGTCTCCTCATCCCCAAGACCCAACCAGTAGGATCCTGATGGGGCAAAGGGGCCGATTCCATAGGCAGAGTTCAGGAAGAGAACAGAATTCGTTGTATCCCAGCGTGGGAAAGACATCTCTCCTCTTGTCAACCATTAACATATTTATGGAAGCCCTCTGATTCCGTGAGTGATATAAATAAAAAGCAGTGACTTTGGAATCAGACCCGCCTAGACTCAGATTCCAGCTCTGCCATTTGCCAGCTGTGGGATTTGGGGCACGTGGTGCCTCTTAATTTCTCTCCCCGTCGTTGTCTTTATGTGATTGGGGTCATCCTACTTGCCTCCTGGGGCTTCCGTGAGGATTAAATGAGATAAAGGACAAGAAAGCACCTTGCACCACGTCTGGAGTGTGGAACTGATCACGAAGTATGTTCCTCCCCAGGGGCCCTACCTGCTTCCTCCTGAGCCGTGGTAAAGCTGCTTCTTTTTCAACACTGTAGACATGAAGGAAGGGTGACCTGGTCTGATTTCTCTCAAAGTCAAGCCGTCTGTTTCCCAAGCAGTTCCCAAAATGGACCTCTTCCCCTCCTGCCCCCCAAGTCCTATCTCCCCAGAGGATTCTCTTGGCATCGGGCTTCCGTTCCAGCCTTCAGCTTCTCATCAGCTCTCTCCCTGGCTCTGACTTTAACAAGACCATTGCTCTCTTTTCTGTGTGACCACTTGCTGGCGCCTGCCCCCCACTGGGCCCAGGTCCACTCCTCACCTAGGAAGTGCGTCCTGGCGTCTCGGCACCCTCCTTCTCCTTCCGCTCCTCTCCACCAAACACTGGTGTGCTCAGTTTTCACGTCTTGTGCAGCGTCTTCATCCATTCAGTCTTTGGACTGATCACTGACAGTCAACTATTGTTACTGGAAACATCCAGGAACTAGCTCTGACCTACTGCAAGAAGAAGTAAGCATCTTTTCAAAAATCTGGGAGAGGGGAGAAGCTCCAGAAGCGGGCTGCTGGGGGTAGGGCAGAGACCTGCAGGTGGGGAACAACTTGAAGGTAGGGGCTACAGCTTACTGCTTTTCATTTTTATTTTAGCGCAATTGACATCCCATTTTGTTTTTTTTAGGAGGTACCAGGGATTGAACCCAGGACCTCGTACATGGGAAGCATGCACTCAACCACTTAAGTTACATCCGCTCGCCGACATCCTGTTTTTAAAACCTGCTTTTCTTTAACCTAAAGTTATACAATGGACAGATTTCCAGGTCAATATAGACAGATCTACTATATTATTTTTAGTGGCTGCATAGTATTCTATTATATAGTTATTCCATTATTTATTTCAGTTACTTTTTTAATTGGTAGTGCATACATGGGGGAAAAAAATCAAACAACATGAACATGGAAAATAAAAAGTTTCTCTTCTTTCCCCCACCGCCATCCACAATGAATAGTTGCTGATTTTAGTTATTTGATGGCCAACGTTTATGTAATATGCTTATGTCACTCTTTCTTGAGTTACCTTTTTACCTCTGAAAGTCAAGGAAATTAGCCATATTTTCTGCCTTCCAATTTGTATTAGTTCAAACCAGCTGTATTAGTTACGATTTAGTTTTATATTCTGTGATATAACTGTAGTGACATCTGTGTTCTGACTATAGGCTGATTTTAAGATGGAAATATTTTAAAAGCATTAAACCTACTAAGGCTGTGGAAATATTATTCCACCACTAGTGCTAAATAGTGTGAGCTAACCATGGGAATGGAAATGCAATCCTCTGTCATTACTACTTGACTGCCGCAGTAGAATCGCCCAAGCACCAAGGTGCAATGATGACTTGTCTCTCATTTTCCCGGCAGCTGTCTTCACTTCCATCAGCTCACACCGAGCTTTCTTGAATACATCTTGTCATCGGCCTTGCATTTCTTTGTTTTGCTGGGGTGCCACCTCTAGTTGTTTTTCATATTGCTTTGTGGGAAATAAACTCTGGGTTCTTACATATCCAAAACTTACTGTATTTGTCATCACATATGATTATCTGATTGATAATCTGATTAATAATCTGAACTCAGAATCTCAAATTCAAAACTGTTTTCCAATCTTGCGGTGAGAATCTATGGAAACTTTTAGCATGCTTTTGTTTTGTTTTGCTTTCTCTTCTTTCTTTAAAATTCTGAAATTTCACTGCTAGGTATCAAGCTTGAGGTTTAATTTTTTGCTCCTTCTCCTCATTTATCTCATTCAGTCCTTCAGCTCATTTTAAATCTGAAGTCGTCTGTCTTGCCTGAGCTCAGGGACATTTTCATTTCATGATTTCTTTCTTTATTCCCCTCAGCCATCTCTGTTTTCTCCTTCTGGAACACCCTCTGACCAGCACGGTACCTGGCACACAGTAGGTGCTCAGTAAAAGCATGTTGAATTTGTTCTTCAAGACCTAGCTAGGGTTAGACCCCCTCTCTGACTTACTGCATGAACTAGGGCAGGTTTCCTTAGTTGCACAGGGAAGAAACCAGACCTCAGGGCTGTGCAGGACTCTCCCAGCTCTGCCCGTCCTCTGACCCTCTGCTCTAGAGCTTTGAGTCCCCGAGGTTCCTGCAGCTGAAGAAGCAGTTTCCTGAGGCATGAAGGGAAGACCGAGTTCCAGCTGCAGGGCAGCCATCGCAGCCAGTTCTCACGGGGGGCAGCTCAGCGACGATGTGGCCACCATCCTTATGAACCCTCCACCTCTTCAGCCTGGCTTCCCTGTCCCTCCTGGGGGCCTCACTCCTTGAAACCTCCCATCATTCTTTTTTTTTTTTTTTTAAAGATTTATTTATTTATTTATCCCCCCTTGCTGCTTGTGCTCTCTGTGTCCATTTGCTTCGTGTCTGCTTGTTTCCTTCTGTTGCGTCATCTTGCTGCGCCTCGCAGGCCGGCTTGCCTCCACCAGGAGGCCCCAGGAATCGAACCCGGGGCCTCCCATATGGTAAACAGGAGCCCATCCAGTTGAGCCACAGCCGCTTCCCTCCCATCATTCTTAAACAGGCTGTCCTTCCTTCTCGTCTCCCTCTGCCCATCTCCCTTCCTGCCCTCATCTTCTCAGCTCACACACAGAGCTCCTGTTAGTGAAATAATGCCTGACCACAGCAAGTGTGTCATTAAATGGGATTCTTTTTCACTTTTATGGGTTCCCAGACAAAGAAACAGCAGATTGCTCTATGCAGTGCACAAAGCAGAGGCTCTGACTTGAGACAGCCATTATCCTAAAACGAGAAGTAAATTGAGGGAAGCCCACATATAACAGGGAATCTGCCCCAGCTTAAAGCAAACCTGTGTCTTTGGGGAGTCATCTTGGAGGAGGTTTCCAATTTTCTCCTCCTCCCTACCCCAGAGGCCAGCTTGGGGAGCAGACACCTCCCATGCCACTCCCCTGCCGTGGATCAACCATGGCTCTGGACAGGACCCTGGATCTGGGAGTCAAGATGCTTGGCTCCTTTTCCCTGGGCGGGCCTGACTCTGGAAGCTCCAGATGAACGAGTGCTCAGATCCCAGAAGATATTGTCTGTTCTGAGTCAGAGCATCCTAACTGGTCTCCAAGGGCCAAGAGTCCATTGTGCAAAATGGTCTTCTCCTCCTCTTCTCCCACTCTGGTCCTTGCCCTGACATGAGAAGTGAGGTCCACCTTACTGGAGAAAGAAGAGGTGTGGCGAAAGTAGAAGCACAATCTTGGACCTCAATTCTGCGGACTCTTGTACTGAAGGCAGTGCTCTTTCTTTCCACTGAAACGCTAATGATAGGAAATGAGTTGTCACTGCAGAAGAAGGGATTGAGGTGATATCCAAGTTACAATTTTCAGACAAGTTACTAGTATTTAAAGGTTCCGCTGCTAATCTGAAACACTCCTCCTTTGTGTCTGGGGCCAGCATATGACTCAGGGTTTCCCTATTAGAAGCCAGAGAAGTGCAGACCCTTTTCCAAGGCTGGAGGTTGAAGGGAACGGGGCCTGGCAGGGGCCAGCCAGGAGCCGTGCGAGGCAGAACACAGCTCTGGCCCTCTGCCCTCCTGTTTCATTGCTCCCTGCTGCAGAGGTTGTGAGTGATAACCCTAGCATGGGCCTGCAGAGGTGGCGTCACTGGTCATCTGCTCAGCTAGGTCCCTAGGATCTATCTGGGCTGAGAAAGGAAGGAGAAGTCTGCAGGAAAGTGAGCTAAGTGAAGACAAGCTTCTGCAAGAAGATAAAGCTGGTCCTCAGGGAGCTATGCCAAGGGATGGGACATGCCTTAAGGATGGGGTGCCCTGACTTGAAAAACGAAAACTGCTCAACTGGACGAGCTTTCCAAAGATAGAACCAGGTACCTCTTAGCCTGTGAGTCCTGGACATATCTCCCTCCAGAACAGGGACTTCTTTGCAGCTGTGAGTGGTCCCTCGGTGAGGAAAGAAGGCCAGTTGGAGACAGCCATGGAGAGCAGGCTTACTGCACATTCCCTTCCACGCCACCTGAGCCCCGGCAGGCATCCCCGGTCCAGGCTGATGAGGAGACACTAGCGGAATCCCAGGCTCGTGGGAGTCAGAGCCTGATCCCATACTGCCGCGTGCCGGGTCGGGGACAGGCGGTCCCAGCTCTTGCTCTCCCACAGCCAGCAATCTGCACCCAGACAGCGTAACACATGCTCACATTCCCAATTATCCATCGCCTTTTAGATGCAATCTCCAGCCATCTATTTCCATCATTTTGCATTTGTTCTTTAATTTTGTTCTTTCCCTTCGTAATTGAACACACAGTCCAGTGAGCCTATGGTTTCAAGACCCAAGATTTGCCGCTTTCAGCACGTTTAATGTTTTCCATCTTTGTCTCAGTCGTGTTATGTTTATGAGACTCTGTTCCTGATTGCTGGTATCAGCACTTTCATTTTTCTGTCTTCCGCTAGTTTTTATAAAATAATAAACACAAAATGCAATAAAATATTTAGCTAATTTTGTACGCACACTGCTGTTTAAAGAAAGATGGCAGAGCCAACAGAAACAGACTGTCGCTTTGTACACGGTCCCACCCTGCGAAGGTGCACCTGTGTGCTCACTAGCTATATATAAATGCCCAAATTTGGCATATGGGAGAGATTTAGGGCTATTGACATATAATGCCGGGACATTGGGGGCACATGAAAGTTTATGACAAGCGTCAAGGACATCCATATTTGGATGGCCCAACTCAAAGTTGGCAGCTTGCTTTCATAATCAGCCTTGCCCTTGTTGTACTCTCTCCCCCACACCCCAATTTCTGAGGGATCTCATTCCTCCTCTGGTGTTTCCTGCCTTCACCCCAAGACTTCTAGGGTAAACATTCAGACTCACATGAAATAGGACCATGTGTAACATTTGTAAACTTTCTCAACATTTCTATGCCTCAGTTTTCTCATCCATGAATGGCCTATGCCATATGGTGTTGAGAGAAATAAACCAGGAGATAGAGATAGAGATAGAGATGGAGATGGAGATGGAGATAGATATAGACATATATGTGGAGCTTAGCATACTGAGAGCTCAATTAATGACAGTTGTTATTATTTTTATATCATCTCACCCCTATCATAGTTTGCTACTAAGAAAGGGACAAATGAAACCATTCTTTCCTTTTTTAATTGGAGGAGTTGTAGGTTGACAGAAAAATAATGCAGAAAATATAGAGTTTCCATATACCCCCTCCCTACGAACTAATTCTTACTGAAGTGTACATGGTTGCTGGGACTTAAAGGGTTATCCTTCCCAATTTGTTTGTTTTACATGTTAACAGTAAGCCAAAGGAATTAAGTTGTAACTCTGTATATATTCAGGCTCCTTAAAGAGGTAGGTCTTGTGAAATCATATTGCATAGGACTTTTATTTTTTCCCTAGAAAGAAAATGCAAGGCAAAGCCACAATCCTTTCTGCTGGAGAGCATAAGGTTCAATGGGCAAAATGGGACATGTTGGATAGAAAGTTGATTTTCAATACCATAGAAACACAGTGATCATTAAAACTACAGTGCTCTACCTCAGCCTGATGGCCAGGCTCAGGTGAGTGGAAGGTTCTGGAGTGGAAAATGAATGAAGGCCTTATGCAAGGGTGGGGTTTTGAGCAAAGTTTTTGATGAAGGAAAGGACATGGCTGCCGAGGGCCTTGCTGGCAGACGAGAAGCATAGCACACCATGTGGAGGGCACATTTGATGTTAGGGGCAGAGAGCTGTCTGCTCAGAGAGGGGCTGAGTCCGGGAATGGACCCCCCCACCCAGCCTCGCCTGGTCTCACGTCCAAGTCATCCCTTTCCTGCCAGATCCCGGTTCCTGCCCTCATTCCCAACAGCAGTGAGAAGAAGGGCTTGCGGGAGCCTGGCTGGCAGCCTTTCCTCCCTGGAGCTCATCTGCCTGGTGCCCCCCTCCTTTTCCTCCTTAGCTCCCCCCGGGGCC
>JAQZBX010114132.1:0-10044 GCA_029593785.1 Cabassous unicinctus
GCAAGCAGAACTTAGACTCAAGGAAGGAGAAGCTTCTAGAAGTCCAACAACTGGGGGGAAGCCTGGCCAGGTCACACAGGTCACCTGATGGAGGACCAGCAGGGTGGTACTGGGGTGGCAGGGGGATGCCACGTCCCTCTTGCAATGGCCAAGACCAGGAGAAAACCTGTGCGCCATGTGCGGGGGGTGAAAGCGAGCACCCCGAGGTCACTCTCTGCTCTCTGTATCCATTTGCTGTGTGCTCTCTGTGTCTGCTCATCTTCTCTTTAGGAGGCACCAGGAACCGAACCTGGGACTTCCCACATGGGAGGGAGGCACTGAATCACTTGAGCCACCTCAGCTTCCCGGTTTGTTGTGTCTCTCATTGTCTTTCCTCTTTGTGTCTCTTTATTGCATCATCTTGTTGTGTCAGCTCGTCACGCCTGCCTGGCACGCCAGCTCGCCTTCTCCAGGAGGCACTGGGAACTGAAACTGGGACCTCCCGTGTAGTAGGCAGAAGCCTAATCGCTTGAGCCACATCTGCTTTCCAATTATAGGTTTTCAATGTGAAAGAAACAGAACACATTCCTCCCTCAAAGTATTAGAAACTAAAATTACAGTAATTAATGAAGTACTAGAACATGAAACTGTATTCTTCTTTGAACTTTTTATTTTTTTAGTAGGTCCTGGGGATCGAACCCAGGACCTAATATTACACATGTGAAGCAGGCACTCAACCACTGAGCTACACCCACTCCCTGAACTGTAACTTTTAATAGCTGTAATTACTTTCATTCATCAAACAGTTTTATTATTCTGGCCTGAAGAGTATTAGTACAAGTATGATAATAATTAAGTTTTCCTAAAGTACCCTTCGCTTGTGTGAGCCCTCAAAACGCCAAATTTCACTTACTGCACTGTGAGCAAATAATCACTTACTTTATGGGCAAATAATCTCTTACTTTGTCCACCGAAACATCTTACTGAATGAATTTTGAGAAAAATATGGAAGTGTTAGAAAAAGGTTTTCACATGCCACTCTTAAATTTGCTATTATATAATGCTAAACATAAATTCTCAAATCTCCTAATTCTCTCTCATCAAACCAACTATGCTATAGACAAAAGGGAACAACTTTTATTAATTTTCCTACAAATTAAAAAAGACCAGTAAGTTGCAAGTTATACATGATTTTAAACTACAAGTAGGCTGGATAAAATCATCTGCAGTACTCAAAGCTGAGGAACGGCTAATGGAAATCTTCTTCTATGTTAGAACTTCAATAACTTTTCTTTTCTCTCTCCTTTAAAATCTTATCTCACCCCACCCTACCATCACCGCTTTGGTTCACAGACTCCTATGTTTCATGACTTTCCATCCTTTGAGAATCATGTCTTAGATTCCAGGGCGTTAAGATAAATATCCCACAATGGGATGGCTTAAGGAAGGAAATGTATTGGCTCATGGTTTCAAAGGCAAAGCTTGCTTCCACCTGGGATCAGTAGCTTCCTGGCTGGCTGGTGATCCTCGGGTTCCTTGACTTATATTCCTGCTGCACATGACATGATGATACCCTTTCCTTTCTCTTCTGGGTTCCATTGCCTGCTGGCTTCCTGCTTCCAGCTTCTCCCTATGACTTTCTAAGTTTTCCATCCTGATTATTAAGACCATCTTTATTAAGACCCACCTTGATGCAGTTGGCCACACATTAACTAAAAATAATATCTTCAAAAGGTCCATTTATAATGGGTTCACACCTACAGGCATGGGAGCAACATCAAGAACATGTAGTTTTCTCCTCAAGCACCTCCTCCACAAAGACTTCCCAGATTACCTGAGATCACCATGATCTCCTTCACCCTTAAACTCACAGGACCTGCTGCTTATGCCACTAATCTATGGCAGGGTGGCATTACTTGAATAGTACTCAAGCTTTCCGTTGATCCCTTGTCACAGATGCTGTTCTAGCATTGGATGATGGATTGGATTAGCTGTCCCAAGAATGTGTGGTTTTATTTATACTCCCAATTAGACTGTTAACATATGGAACACAAGGATCATTATGTTGTTTATCCTCTTTATATCCCCGCACTGGCCATTGAATGATAATATTTGGATTTGTTTACATGAAGGTTATGGTTATTTTTATCTAGTTGTGGTTATACTGGTTGACTATAAGGTAGACACACCCATTTGTATGAGGGAAAGATCTCCCCTGAACTGAAAAATCATTTCTCAGTTATCTGGGTAAAAGGCCTATCCCTGAGACTGAAAGTGGAAACCAGGAGTGCTAAAAGATGGGACTTACAAGCTCTTGCTTTTAATGATAGCAGGGTGATGAAGACAGCTCCCTGGTGGTGGACAGTTAAATGGAATTATCACGTGATGACTATCAGGGAAACAGGAAAGAACACCAGAAAGGTGGCTGTTTTAGTTTGCTAGGGCTGCTGAGGCAAAAATACAAGAAATGGGTTGGCTTTTAGAAAAGAAATTTATTTGGGGGTAAAAGCTTACAGTTCTGAGGCCATGAAATGTCCAAATCAAGGCACCATCAGAGATGTGTTCTCACCAGAGTTTGGCTGCTGGCAGATCCTGGAGTCCTACCATGTGGCAAGATGGTGGCTGATCTGTCATTCCTTAAGTCCTCTCTCTCACGTGGCAGGGTCAAGACGGTGGCTCCCTTCTCTGTGTGTTTCTGCTTCCAGTTCTTGGTTTATATAATGCCCCAGCAAGAGGGCAGCGACCCAACCTGGGTCATGCCTCACTGATGCAGTCCGATCAAAGGCCCTAAAGTGATCTAATCAAGCGATCTAACCAAAGGTCCCTTACCTGAATCTAATCAAAAGGTCCCATCTACACTGTGTTTGCAGTACAGGTATGGGCTGGCTTAAGAACAGAATTTTCTGGAGAAATTTTCTTCCAATTATGCCAATAATGTAAAATAAGCTAATACCTATTAAACTCGGCAACAGTTTTAAAGACATTAAATATCTTTGAAGAGTTACATAAATTATATACTTCGAAGTTAAATACTTATGATTTATATAAATTTATATATTACAAATGCTTAAAGTTTTTAGGTATAAATTCTTCATCTTAAATACAAAAATCTTAAGATACATTAACAGTTCAACGCTACTCATTTTGAAATTTGCATAATGCTCCATTGAAGGCAACAGGAGTACAGTTTAATTCTCAGGTGAAATTTATTCACATTTCTTGAAATAGTCATACAATTTCTAAACCCACTAGTTTTGAATTTAGACAAACTGAATAAACATGAAAGACTGAATCATTTCTCACGTTTACATTAAAAAATATTTTTTTGCTTTGTTTTTTTAATATTTTTTTAAAGATACTTAGATTATACAAATGTTACATAAAAAATGTAGGGGATTCGCATATGCCCCACTCCCTACCCCTCCCACACTTTCTCACATTAACATCCTTCATTAGTGTGGTACATTTGTTACAATTCATGAACACATATTGGAGCATTGTCACTAAGTGTGGAATATAGTTTACATTATAGTTAAACTCTCTCCTGCACAATTTTGTACGATAAATAATGCCCTGTATCTGTCATTACAACTTCATTCAGGACAATTCCAATGTCCTGAAAATGCCCCCATATTATACCTATTTTTCCCTCTCCCTTCCCTCAGAACCTCCAAAGGCCACTGCCTCCATATCAATGATAAAAGTTCTTCCACTGCTAGAATAACAAGTCTATAGTAAAATAACAGTAAGACTACTCTAGTCCATCGTTCATTCTCTACTCCTGAGGATTCTGGGATGGTGATGCCCACTCCACCTGTAATTGAGAGGGGGCTTATATCCCATGGGGCAGATGGAAGGGACTATCTTGCTTGTAGTTGTAGACTCTCTGTTCCTTGGTATGGTGGTTGTCCATCATTTCCTTGTTAGCGGTCCTGGGTGAGTCTAATGAACTAGAAAGTAGGTGTTGCAATTCTGCTGAGATTCAGGGCCCAAATGGCACATGGAAAGCCCAAAGATTTAAGTCACTTGGACATAAAACTATCAACTCTAGTACTAACTATAGATTCAAATAGAAGGAGCAGAAGAGCCATGTGTAGGGAAAACATGACTGAGTCCAACTAAAGAATAAATATTTATTTTAAAGCATTAAATATTTATTTAAAACTATAATATCAGCTATGAAATTTGGTGTGAACAGTTTTCCCTGGAGCCCTATATGTTAAAGCCCTTCCTTCCAGAAGAAGAAAAATTCATTTTTTAAAAAACTTTGCTCACTATACCTCATTACGAAGCCAAATGTTTTGTTTATTTAGTACATCTAGGAAATGGGATGCTTTGAGAGGCTGAAAACACTCAAAAATCATTAAAGGTATTTAACTTAGAAATTACAAAAGTAGAGGAAAACAAAATACATTGAATACACACTATACTATTCTTTCTTTGATTCAAAATGTCCTTACAGAACTTTGATATCATTATAGCAATAAATTATTATGCAGTATTTTGGGTGGGGTGATTTTGGTTATTCTATCTTCTCCTTGATTGAATTCTACATAAAGAGGAATTTACTATAAGGACTATTTTTGGTACAAAAAGTAATCTGATCCAAAAGTGTTTAGGAGAAAACCTTGAGATTTGATAATAGAGATATAAGCAATCAAAACTGGGGTTCCTTAAATCAACTGGTATTAAAATATTAGAATAGAAAGAATAATAATTACAAAATGGCATACTGTCACTGTTATTGATATTAACCAAAGTATTAGAGAAGTAAGAGAAGCCATATGTTTTTTATACTTTCAGACTGGAATGAAAAAAAGAAAACGCAGTTTGAAGAAAATTGAGAATTATCATTGATAATTTTTAAAGCTGGGTCTATATAGTAGCAATTCTTCGAAATGAAGCACATAACTGGCAAATAAAGTATTTTATCTGCAGGCAATTCACTGCATTTTAAGAAAAGTTAGTTACTTTATGGGGGGAGTCTCTGACTTATTTCTCTGAGGGCATTTCAGCTGCACTGGCCTTTCTATGAAGGCAGGTGAAAGCCGACTTCAATGTGCCATCACCATTTTGTTGTGAAAAGCAAAGGAAGGTGGCCCAGAGAAAACCACAGAGTCCAGTGTAAGCTGTTCTCCAGTGAATGGGAACAAGGCTGAAGTTGGTCAGCTGGAACAGAGAGAAAGAATCTGTTAGGGTGCCATATAAACCCAAACCATGAGTTAGCATTCTGAGTAGGTTTGAAACTCACCTGTACAAAGGGCCAGTACATCAGACCACTCTGGAATAAAGAAAAACTGTATTAGAATGCCTTTTAATCACACAAAATAATCCCTCAGTTTAATCTATAAAAGATTAGGAAATACCAGGAAGACAGAATACTGAGGTGGCATTGTATTTCAGACTAAGCTGATTAAATCAGACTAGTTTACTAACCTAAGGCCTCTGGCGTACACGGGGGTGGGGATTGTGAAAAAGCTGTTGGTTACACGACATTTTTATTAGTTACATTCATAGGTCCAGAACGAAAAGTCTGTCAGAACCAGTTAATTTGGGACTGGTTTCTAAATAATGACATTTATTTATGAATTGCAATTTTCCTGTCTGCGCAAGCAAATGATAAAGAAGTATATTTGCAAAATACGGAATCAACCAATGAATTCTTAAAACTATATACCAAAAACAAAACAAAGCTATATCCATTCTTTATGGAATTGTTTGCTAATAATATATTCAAACGACTTCACATGCTATAGGACAAATTTAGCTAACATGTTTGTCTGTTACAAAATACTTTAGATATACTTATTTTAACAGGCTTTAACCTGTACATTCTGGGGAAAAAAGCTATCCTTATGCAGTTTTTATTAAAGATAGGGATCTTTGTAAACGAATTATATGTCAAAGTACAAAAGAAAACAAATTAAAAAAACTAGCGATCTTCAAGATAGTCCTTAGGAGTGTATTACAGACCAATTATTTTCTTACTTTTTACTAATCTGTATTTTCTAAAGTTTCTATAATAAACAGTTGCAGTAAAAGTGATTTAAAGTAATCAGAAGACTAAACTCAACTATACATGGCTTTACTTCTTATTGCAAAGATTTTTTTGTCAGAATGTAGTATCACCTAGTGCCCAGCTCTTGGGCTCCACTACCATTTCCTGCTACAAGGAATCAGGACTCTTTGGAGAAATGGCTGATTCCAGGAACGAGACAGGGTAGGTACATGATGAGCCTGGAACAATCTTGTTATACCAGAAAATAGTGAAGTAGTTAAAAAAAATTAAATGATGGTTGGGGAGCAGATGTGGCTTAAGCAATTGGGTGCCCGCCTCCCACATGAGAAGTCCTGGGTTTGGTTCCCGATACCTCCTAAAGAAGATGAGCAGATAACAAACAGACAGATGAGGGAATCATCTGGGGGGGGGGGCAGGGTATAAAAATTAAATTAGAAAAATTAAATGATGGGACTCTCGCTGACCAAATCTGGGACAACTGAGCACTAAAAATAATGAAACCCAGCAATGAATTATAAAACCACTGGGAAAAATGGGAACCCCTACATCCGTACTTATAATAAATAGATAAATAAATCAGTAAATGGGAGAGAAGAGTTGGCTCTCATTTAGAGTAGAACCCTGAGTGCCACTTAGTAAATCATCCACCTGCAGCACTGGTTCAGGCAGAACCATCAAGGGATATTCTGATGGGGAAAAGGTTATTTACCTGGTCTTCAAGTGCCTCCACACAGATTACTCATTAGTTTCAAAGGGAAAGAGTAACTCCACAGTGGGGAAATCAGACTCCTTGGCACACTACACACCAGCTGGACAGCGTGTTCCTCCAGATGTGATACCGTGAGGGCACACCATCACCAAGGGAATGTTCCAGCCTGAAATATCTAACTCAAACCATGAGGAAACACAAGGCAAACCCCAAAAGAAGAATATACTATTTTTTTTTAAAGCAGGCAGGACCATAGTCTTCAAAAATATCAGTGTTATAAGAAAAAAAAGGGCTAAGGAAATGTCCCAGATTAATGGGGGCTCATGAGACATGACAACTAAATGGAGTCCCTAATCCTAGACTGGATCCTGCAGTGCAGGGAAAAGAAATGCTGCGAAAGCTATTATTTGGTCGGCTGACAAAAATGGAAAGTGGATGGTATTTTAGATAAAAGTACTGTAACACTGTTAAATTTATTGAATTTCATAACTATGGTTATATAAAGAGAACACCTTTATTCTTAGAAAATAGATATGTATCTAGGGATAAAGGATAATTCTGTATGCAACTAAGTCTCAAATGATTCAGAAAAACATGGATGGATGGAGGGATGTATGGATGCATGGATGCATGGATGCATGGAAAGATGGATAGAAGGAAAGGTAGGAAGATGGAATGAACAAATGATTAAACAAATGGGGCAAAACACTAACTATAAGTGAATCTGGGTAAAGGACATATGGGTTTTCTTTGAAGTATTCTTGTAACTTTTTTTTAAGTTTGAAATTATTTCCAAATAACTTTTTTTTGAAAACTATAAAAAAGAAGAATGTGATGTCAGATGTATTTCTAAGAGATAATATATTTGAGGCCCCATATTGCAGCTAGTGGAAGGAGAATGAAATTGCATGCCCTCTGTGCTAAAGAATAAAAAAGACCTCGCATACTACCTACATATAAAAAATAAATAAAGTAGGTACTTCCTTTATACCCCTTCATCAAAAGAACCTGGATGGAGCAGGGGACTGGTTCCTCAGCCACAACCAGCCAATATTCTCACATATCCCTTGTGCTATGAGAAAACCTTTATAATAAACTTTTTTTTTTAAGAAAGTAGAGGGGCTCGAACCCAGGACCTTGTACATGGGAAGCAGGCGCTCAACCACTTGAGCTACATCCACCCCCCGTAACAGATTCTTAGTGGATGCTTCTTTTCTTCTGACTCCTACAATTTGTGCTCTTAGTTTCATTGATCGAGTTTGAATTGAGAACTTCATTGTAATCGTATTTCTCCCATATCTGATATCTCTAGTTCTGAACTCTGCCCTATGCATCTTGAATATCCCAAAGGCAGGTGGAATTTATTATTTCCAAAACTGGACTCAGCTATCTTTCCTCTCAAACTGGTTCCCTTTCCACCACCTATGCAATTGCTCAAGCCAGAAATCTGTTGGTCTTCCCAACTTGTTCCTATTCTTTATCTTCCACTTCCAATCAATTATCAAGACCTACTAATTGTACCTCCTCGATACTTCTCAAATCATTCCGATGCCCACTGCTTTATTATTTCTTATTCAAACCTGGTTAAAATAATCCTCTAACTGGTTGCCCTGCCACTATCACCGAAGGGTCCTGGACTTCAAGATCCCTGGCATGGCGTTCCACACTCTCCAAGATCCAAACATGCTTCCAGTTACTTCCCACTCACATTTTATACTCTAGGAATACCAAGTTGCTTGTGGTTGTCCCTGCAGACATACTGGAGTGTTTTATGCATTCCTGAGTCTGCTCGTGCTACTGTTGCCCCTGGCAGGCCAAACACCCCATGGTGTTCTTTAAGACTGAGCTCAGGCATCACCTTTCCCAGGAGGCCTTCCTTGATCCCCACCCCACCTCCATGCTGTGCTAAGTGCCCCTCTGCTACAGGACCCGGCGTAGAATACGTGCAGCACAGCTCGTAGAGTTCTAGTTTCGCTTCTTTACTTGCTGGTCTATTCCACTAGACTATAAGTTCCTTGAAGACAGTATCTGTGTTTTATGTTTTTTGGTATCCTCCACCGACACCTAGCACAGTCCCTGGCAGATTTTTTTATTTTTTTTTTATCATGGGAGATATTCAGGAAAGACCCCAATGGGGCAGGGCTTCTCATGGGCCTAGATGAGACTAACTCATTGTAACCATAGTCCTTTAAAAAGGCAGGCAAACCATTGAGTTTGTTTGTAGGGCTGAATGGGATAAATGTGCCTTGACAGGACTTTTTTAAAGTAATGCTTCCATGATTTGTTAAGCTGCCTTTTGTCTGCTATTTTATATTCTGAAGCTGAAATAAAGTATAATAAATAGGCATGCAAAGGTCCCCATGTTTCTGCCCCAAAAGGTACCTTGCCTGTCTGCACTAAGGGAGGAGAATAAGAAACCTCTGCAAATCCCTGCTTGAAACCTCTTTCTTCCACAATTCTGCTTGCTTGCTCTTTTTTTAAATGCTAGATGTATACACTGCCATAGGATCTATGACGTAATAGAGAAATAAGGCAGAAGAAACTCACATTTGGATTTCACCGTGGCCCACAATTTTTGCCCCCAAGAGAAGAATCAAGAGATGTGAACACTCCCTTCCCCGCAGTAACTATCCCCTGAGTATAGGGGCTCAGGGGAGGGGTGGGCTCCAAATCTCCCTGCCTCCAGCCCTCAAGTGGGTGATGCTTGGTCTGGGGCTCAGTACCACTTAACAGAAGATAATGGAAGCAGTGCAGGAATAGCTTGGTACTGCTTTTGATAGGGAATTAAGCACGTGAACCCTTGGCCAGTCTGTGCATCTTCTAGAATCCTGAAAAGTCATCTCCTTGAGATGAAAAGAACCAACCATGTTCTAGGCCAGAGAGAGAAGGCATCCCTGATTTTGCCAGGCCTTAAAGATACTTTTCAATACATCTTCAGTGAATAAATAAAAATGACTTAGGATTTTATATATTTGTTCTGGGCAAACAGCACAATACAATGGCCCTGGGAAACATGACTCTTCTCTGTAAATATCTTTGTGATGTTTAGAAGGTTCCTTTCATAGGGACTCGCAGAATGTACACCTGGAAACCCTGGCTCTGAATGTGGGAACAAGTTCATCAAACCACTCACATCTAGTATTACCATTTTGCAATAATCCCTTTGGCTCCAAAATTCATTACATAACTTGTGATTGCTCATACAAGAAAATGCAATAGAAATCATTGCAAAAAATTGACTAAAACTCTGAGATATTCCTTTCATATGCATGCAAACAATATAGGCACTTTTTTTTTTTAAGGAGGTACCGGGGATTGAACCCAGAACCTTGTACAT
>JAQZBX010114133.1:0-10045 GCA_029593785.1 Cabassous unicinctus
GACTTGGATTATTGTTATATGTTACACTGTTAAATGAAAATAAGACCCATAATAAGAAATCTTTTATGATGACTGAAGCTCAGTTAGGACGTCTTGGGGAGCTGGATAAGCAAATTCCATGGTATTTTAATAAATAATTTTAAGAATTTATGTACTACTATTTTTACCCACATTACAGACTACACACCCTGAAAACAATCCCAATTCAAAATATCCAATAATGTTAGATAAAATAGAATAAAACTTCTTCTAAACACATAGCTGGGCTTGTGAGAAAGGGGGGATATCATTAGAAAAGAGATTCTAAGTCCAGACTGGAAGGTGGAGCTGAAGCAAGCAGCTTGCCAGAGGATCTCAGCAGATCTCCAGTAGCCTAGAGCCTCTGGTGTTAATGACCATGCCACGTGTGGAATGACCATGCATGTGCTAGTCCACTAGTCCTGGAAGGATGATGAGAAAGACTTGGAACAGACTTGGGTCACCCCAGACAAGCCCATTTTATATCAGCTGACTGCTAGCCAATTCCAGACACATGAGAAAGCCCAGCTGAGATCAGTTGAGTACACCCAGCCAAGAACTAACCTAGGTTGGCTGAAATGCAGGAGAAATAAATAAGTATTGTTTTAAGCCAGAGTTTTGGGATAAATTGTTACAAAGTTATAGCTAACTGACAGACATTGGTCCTGTATGTAGGATGTTGTTTAATATAAATCTAAAATATATGGCAATAACTTTGTGATGTAGTAGCAGGTGGATGCTGAGAAAATTACTATAGGACACTGGAAAAATGAAGACTAGTGTTACGTGGTGTTAAAATATTTGGTAAAACTATCATCAATTGTAATTTGGAAGATAGAAAATGTACCCAATAAACTTGCAAAATTGGGTTAGGAGATCTCTAGGAATAATATTGTAAATATAACCTATTTGCTTTCAACTACATATGATATCTTTCTTCAGAAAAGAACTGGTTAGTTTTCAAGAAAAATATAGAAGTAATATTAAGAGTCTGGATGCAGTTCCCATCTCCAGTATTTCTAGCCAGCTAAAGATTTTTAAATTAATATATTGCCTTGTGTAAATATTAAATTCATGGCACTGTCAGAAAGACAGGACTTGGGGTAAAGAAGAAATACTACCCCAAATAGCGGGGCTCCTGAGGGCTCTGGAGACATCCAGACACTATAGTCAGGGCAGATAGCTCAGGAGTTTGGTGCCTTGCCAGTGGGCCCTACTTTGGAATTTATGCTTCCCAGTGGGACAGAGTTGGACTCAGTTGTGGTTTCCCTACACGTGGCTCTTCTGTCCTTCTATTTGAACCTACAATTACTACTTGAGTTAATAGGTGTACGTCCAAGAGACTTAAATCTTTGGGCTGTCCATGTGCCAACTGGGCCCTGAATCTCAACGGAGTTGCAACACCTACTCTCTAGTTCATTGGTCTCACTCAGGACAACTAACAAGGAGGTGATGATGGACAACCACCATACCAAGGAACCTAGAGAGTCTACAACTGCAAGCAAGAGAGTTCCATCCATCGGCCCTATGGGATTGAAGCCCCCTCTCAATTGGAGGTAGAGTGGACGTCACCGTCCCAGAGTCCTCAGGATTGGGGAATGAACTATGGGCTAAAGTAGACTTACTGGTATGCTACTATAGACTTATTGTGATTTTAGCAATGGAAGAAATTATATCATTGATGTGGAGGCAGTGGCCACTGGAGATTCTGAGGGCAGGGAGAGGGAAAAACAGGTGTAATATGGAGGCATTTTCGGGACTTTGGAATTGTCCTGAATGACACTGCAATGACAGATACAGGCCATTATATATTTTGCCATAACCTACAGAATTGGGTGGGAGAGAGTGTAAACTACAATATAAACTGTAATCCACACTTTGTGAAAATGCTCCAAAATGTTTTATCAATTGCAATGAATGTATCACACTAATGAAGGATGTTGTTAATATGGGAAAGTGTGGGAGATGTAGGGAGCGGGGCATGTGGGAATCCCCTATATTTTTTGTGTAACATTTATGTAATCTAAGTATCTTTTTAAAAAATAAAAAATAAAAACTAATATAAAAAAGAATAGAGGATGTGACTATAAGACCCATTATTAAAACCTCTGAGAAAATTCAGGTAGTACCTATTAAGGGTGTTGTTTCACAATATCTAACATACCAGTAATTCAAACTTTTCAAATCTCTCTTGAAAATAATCGTAGGTGTGGCTTTCAGCACACAAAGGGCAATGGAATCAAATATAGAGAAACTCACAAGTAACCTGAGACTGTTAAATTGTCAAAAGCATCAGCCTGGAGTAAATGGAACTGAGACGAGTAGATGTAAAAAGAACTTTGAGGCCCCATTTTTCAACAGGGGTAAGCAGGATAAGGAAGTCTCTCAAAGGCATCTTTTCCAATGCCTTTTTCAGAAGTGATTGAAGAGATTAACAAAAAAGGAAGAAACTTCCAGAGGGTTTAGCCAAGAGCTGGTAGAAAGCAGTAAGTAGGTGAGCCACTCCCAGGGAAGAAAACTGGAGTCCAGTTAAGGAACACTTCCCCAACCCCAGGGATAGGGAGGCCTGATGACATTTTCCCAGCAAGAGTTTAGAATTACTAACCAGTGACTTCTATAAACCTTCCTCCCATTATTCCCCTTTGCTAGTAGAAGTATTTATTGAGATTATCACATCTTAGTCTCATTACTTGATGAAAAGAGGAAACAAACTATGATCATTCACAGATAATATATTTTTCTATATAGAAAAAAATCGGACAACCCAAAGATGTGTTATAAATTATTAAGAGTTCGGCAGTTTTGCTGAATTTAATTCAAAATTATAAAAATAATTTTCTTCCTACACACCAGCAAGTTTGAAAAGGCAACTTATAAAACATATACCACTTACATTAGCAGTGCAAGGTAACTAGGGATCAATTTAATTAAAGTTTATGTGATCTTTTAAAGAAAACTGACTTGATTGAAAAACATTATGAAGTTTAATTAAATGGAAAATATGCCATGTTCAAAGATAGAATGACTCAGAAATGTAAAGATTTCAATCCTTCCCATCAGTTTAAGCACAATGCAACTCCACATCTAATTTAATACCAGAAATAGGCAAATAGGCCAGTGGAAGAACACAAAGGACCCAGAAACTAGGTAAGTGACAGAGGATGCATGCATTATCAGTGGGCAAAGTATCAACTTTTAATAAATGGTTCTCTCAAATTGATTACATATAGAGGGGGAAATATGCCTCAATTTCTTATCATATAAAAAAATCAATTGCAGGTAGATTAAAGACCCAAATTTGAAAAATAAAATATTTAGAAGAAAATAAAAGACAACACTTTTATGATTCCAATAAGGAAAGGAAATCTTAAATGAAACACCAATATTACACGTTAATGTTAAAATTTTCTGTTAATAGAAGGCACTATTTAAAATTGGTAAGATAATCCTCAAAATTGAAAATATATTTGAGAAACTCATAATCAACAAAGATTATCATCCAGATAATAAGCTCAAATAAATCTAAAAAAATAACTGGGCAATGAAAATAGGCAAAAGAGATAAGCATGCATTCAATCTTATTAAAATTTGAAAATTGCTCATTAAAATGTTGAGAAATCATTTTCCATTAAAATTAATGATAGACAGCATTGGCAAGGACCAAGATAAAGAAAAAATGAAACAATATTACAAACTGTGTGAGTAGACATTGATAAAACCTCTTTGAGAGAAATTCTACATTGTTTAGTAATGTTGAAAATGCACGCCCTATTGCTAAGTAAGTCATTTCTAATTGTGTATCTCTGGGGAACTATTGCTCATGCACACAAGGATGAATGTATATAGCAATGTTTACAGCACCATTTCTGTGTGTATGTGTAAGAGCAAAGCTGCAGAAAAATTCCTATAGGAAGATAGAATTTATATAAAATTTAAAATCATATAAAACTAAGCAACATATTTTTTAAGAAAGTGTCTGTGTGTATTCTTACAAAGAACAATAAGAAAATGAACATAATATTCAGGATAGGGATGGTATTGGCTACCATCAAGTAGAGTTACACAGAGGCTTTCCACTATATCAGTAATAAGTTATACTTTAGCTATATGGCAGATATACAGTTTTTCATTATATTATTCTTCACATATTTTGATGTGTGATAGATTCAAAATTTTAATTTAAAAGTGAAAATGAATATATGCTAGATAAATGGAAACTCAATTTGTTGTGATTTTTACTTTTGGTTCAGATACACTCTTCAGTTGAATTAACACCTCCACTCTTCCTCCTCATTCTCAGCTGATGATGAGGTTGCTTCTTGTTTTGGTGAGAAAATGAAAGCAATCAAAACAGCATTTGTTCTTCTTACCACCAAACCCACCAACCTACTTGCCTTCTTACCTACAGTTAGAATGGATGAACTGTCATTTCTTTTCTAAGATCTAGCATGCAGAAGGCGTTCACTAAACATTTATTGAGTGAATGAAAGAATGACACAAAACTTAGGTAATGTATGATTCAATAATGCATTATCAACATCATTAGTCATCGAGGAAATGCAAATCAAAACCACAATGAGGTACCAATTAACACGCAGTAGAATGGCTATCATTATAAAGACAGACAATAAGTGTTGACAAGAATGTGGAGGAATAGGAAACCTCACACTTGGTGGTTGGAATGTAAAATGGTGCAGGCACTGTGGAAACAGTCTGGCAGTTCCTTAAAAAGTTAAATACGGAGTTACCATATGACCCAGAAATTTAACTACTATATATATAGCCAAGAGAAATAAAAACATATATGCATGCAAAACATTTTTACAAGAATATTCATACTGCATTATTAATAATGTCAAAAAGTGAAAGCAACCCAAATAGCCATCAACTGACAAATAAGCAAAATGTAATATACACAAATAATGGAATATTATTCAATAATAAAAAGAAATGTGTTGATATATGCTACCACATGGTGAATTCTGAAAACATTATGCTAAACAAAAGAAACCATGACATGCCTAGAATAGGCAAATCTTTAGAGAAAAGAAGTAGATTAGTGGTTGCCTAGTACTGGGGCTTTGGAGGAGAATGGGCAGTAAATTCCAACTGGTATGGAGTTTCTTTTTGAGATAATGAAAATGTTCTTAAGTTATACTGTGGTGATTGTTGCACACTTTGTGAATATACCAAAAATCATACACTTCATACTTTAAATAGGTAAATTTTATATTGAATTATATCTCAATAAAGTTGTTAAACAATGCATTAAGGCTGTTTATAAAATTTAACTTTTATGGTGGAGTAAAGCATGGTATAAGGGAAAGAGTATGGATTTGAAGTCAGACAGATCAAGGTTCAAAAGCCAGAAGATAGGCATTTTTATTCCAGCTCCTCAAAGTTCTGAGATCTTAAGCAAATCACTTGATCACTACAGTCGCCTTATTTAACAGTAAAAGCATAACCTCCTCACTGGTGCAAAAACTAAATTAGATAATATATTGAAAAGCACCAACCATTCTTGTTGACCAGAATAGGTGCTAATATTGTCTCCTACTGCCCTTTTGTATAGTATGGACATTTTCATACTATAAAAAAGTAGAAAGAATAGAGTGATGGTTGGCTAATGAATGTATCAACTCAGCCAGGTAATGGTGCTGGTCAAGCAAAAACGGGGCTAATTATAATACAAGGATATTTGTGGACTTGAATCATAAGTGAGTTGATTACATAGATGGCTGATTACATCTACAATCAACCAAGGAGATTGTCATCGGCAATGAGTGATGTTTTATCCAATCAATTGAATGCCTTAAAAGGGGAAGTGATTTCAGCATTCAGAGAGAATTTCCAGCTTAACTTCGGACAGCCACCATTTCCGGGAAACTCATCAAGGACCTTCATCGGAGGCCCTGGTTTGCAGCCTAACTGCGGAATTTGGACTTGTGCATCCCCACGGTCACATGAAAGAATTTTATAAAATCTCATACTATTTACAGATATCTCCTGTCTATTCTGTTTCCCTAGAGAACGCTGGCTAATACAAATAGTAAAAATAAACTCTCTATGAACCACCATACTTCTTCAACAATTATCAAATTCAAGGATAAACTCATTCTACCTTTATCCCAACCCACATCCATTCCACTGTTCTCCTTCCCTACCCAGATTATTTTGATTCCTATTTACCCTAACATATCATTTGCAAATACTGCAGTATGTATCTCTGAAATGTAAGAGAACTTTTTTGGTAAACAAAACAAACCATTATCATACCTAAAATAAATTAATAATTCTTATTATTACAAATATCTAATCAGTTTTCATGTTTTCCTGTTTATCTCAGGGGAATTATTTATATGTATAAATCATGCTCTAAGACTCCAGAGATTAAAACTTATAGCCTTTTATGCTTCTTTCAATCTATAGATTCTCCTTCTCTCATTTTTTTCCTTGTAATTTATTTTTCTTCACCAAACCCGAGTTGTTTGTTCTGTGAGTTTCCCACAGTTTAGATTATTTCCCCTTTAGATCTCTGTGATGTGGTTTGAAATCTTATCCTGCCCCTAGTAATTTCTGTAAATGAGTAGTTAGATCTGGATTAAAATACTGTTTTATGTTTTTTTCCCCCATATACTACTTCAGAGACAATAGTTACAGTTTCATCCGGCAACATATCAGATTTTTTAATAATGTTGGCAACATTGATAATTATTGCTTAGATTCATTAATTTACTAGGAATTGCCAAATTGCCAAATGTCTAATTTTATCAACCCTTCTTCATTTATTTGCTGGAATAGTTGGAAAAATTTCCCATCATCAAATATTTGGTTACTCTAAAGTACAATTTCTATAGGAAAGGCTGTTTAAATGTTTGATTCCCTTTACTTTTTCTTTTTTTTACCAATTTCCAAAAACAATAAATTTGGTTCCCTAGCATCCTCCAAACGTTATTAATGACTTTTTTGAAGGATGAACACGTTGATTTTAAAATATTTGATATGACTCACTGCACTGAATTTCATATCCTTATTCATGTTCAAATTGTCTCAACTCTTCCCAATGAGAGATTATTTAAGTTGGCTCTTGGGTTCTTCTAACAGTCCTAGGTTTTTTTTTGTTGTTTTTTTTTTAAAAGATTTTACTTTTATCCATTTTAACTTCCCACCCCCCCCACCTCCCCATTTTTGCTGTTTTGTGTTGATTTGCTGGGCAATTCTCTGTGTCTGTTTCCTCCCTCTCTTCTTATACTTCTCCTCCTACCTTCACCAGGATTCGATCCTGAAAACCTCCAATGTGGGAGAGAGGCATTCTGCCAGATGTGCCACCTCATTTCCTGAATTTTTGGTGAGTTTCGTCTTGGCTCTCCCATGTGTCAATCTCCTGTTACATCATCATCTTGTTGCGTGGCTCAGCGGGGCCTGGGGGATCGCCCGCTCGCGGGGCCTAACAGACCGCACACCTTCTATATTTTTTCCTTTATTTTACTGGGAGGTCCCGGGGATCGAACCCAGGTCCCTCCATATGGGAGACAGACACCCAACCATTTGAGCCACATCTGCCCCTGAGTCGTAGGGTTCTTTAATAGTGTTCTTGATTTCTGGTATGACAAGATATTCCAAGATCATTTTGTATATTCTCTGCTACAGACCTGGAGTCAGCCATTAATCTAATGGGCCCTGATTCCTTCTAGTGAGAATACCTAGAGACCACAATTTGGATACTAGGGGTACTCATTGCTCTCGGGTTGGTAATAGTGGATAGAGCTAAGAAATATGTATCTTTAAATAATTTACTTTGACATGATCTCAGACTTACAGAAAAAGTGCACAAAGAGATTGCAATACAAAGTATTCGCTTTATTCAGATGGCCCAGATGTTAATGTCAAGAATTTTGCTTGATATTTTGCTTTTTCATTTTGGTTAACCTTTCAATCACTCGCTGGCTCACACTCTCTCCCTCAAATATGTATACATACATATATATATATATATGAATATATTATATATATTTATAATATATGAAATTAATATAAAATTTCCTCATAACCATTTGAGATTAAGTTATAGATATGATGCTCTTTAGCCCCTAAGTATTTTATTCACTGGTACTCTACTGTGAGGAAGAATGTCTTCTCACCCCCATTTGTTTACTTGTTTATTTATTATTTATATCAATATGGACTTATGGATCCCTATTTTATGCAATAGGCTATATTACTATTATTTATTTTGATATTCAAATTGTCCCAAATTTGGCCACAGAAGCCCCTACAAACACGCTCCTGTGTTGCTTAGACATGCCCCCATCATATTATGAATGCATCTTTTTACTTTCTGACACAAAAAGACATTCTGAGCTTAATTTGTACTTTCTCAGCTGCAGCCATAGATTCAGCCATTTCTCCAAGGAGCCCTAGTTCCTTTTCATAAAGAATCCAGCCATGATCTGGGTTCTAGTTGTGCTCACTGCTACTTGAGTGTGTATTTTATTTTTAAAGATAAAATATATTAAGAATTCTTAATTATACAGCCAATTCAAACTAGGACTACAGGATTTTTACTTAAATTTATTGATGATACATCTGTATTTCCTTCCCCCTTTGCCCAACTTCTGGTTCTAAATAAGACCAACATAACTGTTTCTCTGGTTTATCATAGAAAGCATATACAACAGTCTCATTATAATAATAGCAAAACCATCACTGGCAAAATGATTACTAAAAACAGTGTAATTGTGTTTCACATGGCATTTGTTATGCTGTGCAGTCCCATGTTGCATTTTTTTAGCTTTCCTTCTGGTGATGTGCATGGCCTTGGACATTCCCTTTGGGCTACTGTTGTGCCCATGTAGTGGCACTGCTAGTTACAAACACTATGTTGTAACAATGCTTTCACTTTTTCTATTCATTTTCAGAGATTGATAGACAACCTTTTTCCCAGTTCTTCGCAGGCTGACCCTTAGCTTACCATTCTCTAACCTCATCCTATTTTCTGGTGACCTGTCCTCTAGTTGTTAACTCCATAAGTTTACACAATATAACTGGTTCATAGTGGCACAGTCATACAGTGTTAGTCCTTTTGTGTCTGGCTAGCTTCATTCACTCAACGTGGTGTCCTCCAGGTTCATCCATGTTGTCGTGCGCTTCATGACTTCATTTCTTCTTACTGTTTTCCTTCCATATTAAGAGAAGGTGGTACAGGTAACAGAACAAGAAACTTGATTATCCAGTCTCAGGTTAAAAAATTTTCCTGACATAGCACCGTGTGCTTGTTTCGTTTTGAATATATTTACACTTTCTGTGGACACATAGTTGATAGAAATAGTGAAAGACCTTTAATGCTTTTACCTTTTAAATCTCCAATTTCATAAAATTAATCATGTCTTATACAATGATTAATCTTCAGTGAAACTATTTCAGCCATTCAGTTAATGGCTTTTCTCAAGTTATAGTAATTTTCTACATATGTTCATAATTTGATATAAAAAAGAGAGAGGGGGCAAGGGCTCTGATGTATGAATGTTGTTGCTTTTGTAAAAATCAATCTTATAGTTTATTTTAAACTATTTTTATGAATAATGACAGTGGGTTTTTATTGAGGATTTTCAATTTAGGGTATCTGTTTTGCCTAGTATTTTTTTTTTCAGAGTAACTACATTGGAATTGAATAAAGATTTTAAAAACATTTCTTTAAAAAAAAGTTTAAGAGTGTATTGCAATTCTCTTTGTCGTTAGGGTATATTCACATATAGAACAATCAAATCACTATATTTACAATGACTTGGAATAATTCACCTCAGTGTTATACCATCAGCCTGATATGTAATTGTGCTCATTTGCTTCATTTGACCTTTGATTATGAGAAAATACTGTTTTTAATTTGTTTTAAAATTATATAAAATATTTAAATGGTTCCCAAATCAAATATTCAAAATTTAAGAAGTAAGCTTCTATCCCTATTTTCTACTCTCAATGCTTTCCCTTCACATATGCAACTTTTAAAACACAATAAACAATTTGATGT
>JAQZBX010114134.1:0-10046 GCA_029593785.1 Cabassous unicinctus
AAAGGAGAGTGTGAGAGGCTGTCACTGCCATGCAGGACCTAAGAATTTATGACAAATAAATGTAATGTGGTATTTTGAATGGAAGTTAAGTACAAGGGAAAGTGGGTGAGAGGTTCTTAGAAATCCTCTCTACTACCCTTGAAACTTTTCTGTAAATCTAACACTGCTTTAAAATAATAAGTTTATTAAGAAACGAATTATAGTGAAATGCAAAATGCTAGGAATATCTAACTCCAAGATTCAATCCAGACACAATTACATGCCTTGGAAAAGGATTAACATGGCTCTCTCACATTCTTCCTCCATTAAATCAGAATAGTGGAAAACTATTTCATAGAGTAATTTAATTAAATATAATATTGAATATAAAATGTCTGACATTGTGCCTTGTATAATAATGAATATTTTCACTCAGGTGTTTCAACTCCAAACAGATTCACTCCCTACGCCTCCTTCCCACTTCTACTATGCTATTTCCATCTCTCATCCTCTCTGCAGGGTTTTGGCAACAGCAATAGTCACATTGACCCAGAGTGAGCTTCCCTCAGGGCAGGACTTTTCATGATCATCACATTCTATAAACCCACACTGACTTTCAGTAACTTCAAACATAAATATCCATCTTGTGGAGAAAACTCAACACTCTTTGTTATCTCACTGCTGCTAACCTGGCCAGGCTTATGTTCCCCTTTTTATGTCCTTCCACTCATTATTCATCAGATATTAAGAACTATTTTTCAAACCTCACCACTACTTACAGTTATATTGATTGCACATTTGTGTCCCTGTCTCTCTTCTTGATATGGTTCTAACCCTTTCTCCTTCTGGAATTACCCTAATTCCTATTTCAAGTCTCGGTGCAATCACAAGCTCCCTTGTGAAGCCTTCACTAACCTCCAAAGGATGAGTCCAAACTTTTGGATCCACTTCACCAGGATGTCAGTGCCACCTCAGGATATTGCATGTAGTCACTTCTATTTCTTCTTGCATGTAATCTCTTTGAGATGAGGAACAATGTCTTACTCATTTGTTTATTTGCAAAACATTATTTAGTACCTAACATGAAGTATTTGATGATAAAATGTTTGTTGAATGATTAAGAGAAGAAAATGAATGAATGTGGTTAAGCAGATACTTGCAACAATTGTAGTCAAAGAAAGAGCAGTGAATCAAGGAAAAATGTTGAGAAAGGGAAGCCCCAGGAGTGAGAGCTAATGCCAGAAGAGACAGATTGGAGAAAGAAGATAGTTTGTTGTACCTATTAATTCCTTCCACAATCAAGCTTTCTAAAAAGGCAGGACATTTTCTGTTAAGCTTTCTTTATGTGTATAACTTTTCTATGCCTCTAAAATTTCTACCAATAAAAGGGGTCCTGCGAGTCATAATACCTTCCCCCAGCACTGGTGAAGATTCTGTGATTCACCCAGAAATTATCAAGGCAGGGTCTGAGTTCATTAATGCAGATACTTCCTTGAATGAGGCATGAAGTTGGAAGCTCTGCTCTGAGAAAGGGCTGGGAGATGGAACCACTCACGAGGTCTCTAGAGGACACAATTGTGTTTCCTCTCTGCCAGAATTTACTAAAGTAGACTTGAGAGAGTGTAGGGGAAGCATTTAGATTGTCCATGCCTTTAGGGGTTTCATTCCCATAAGCCTCATTAATGAAGTATTCTTTTGTCTCTCTACTCCCTGAGACATTTACTTCTCTGGAGATAAGAAGGAAAAATACAATGAAAACCTGTGCCAGTTTTGACCCTTGGGAGAAAGATTTGGAGCTCCATGTTCATCTCTTATAACTGTGGACTCCTTCCTCCCAGGAGGAGGTCACCTGTTTTTAGGTGTGGTCTCTAGTATTGTCAGGTTTCCCAAAATGATTTCGCTATCTTTGATTCTGGAGAGACATTCTGGATACACTAAAATATCTTCTGCCTCTGACCTGTCTCCTGTGGAGCTGCTCTCATACATGGGGCTGCCCTTTCTTAAGAGGATTTCCTCTTGTCTCACTGCTTCTCCTTTTTCCCCCATTGTTAGAATTTTCTGTTCAACTCATGGAACCATTAGCTTTCTCAGTCATTCAACAAACAGTTTTTCAGCAATACTGTATGGTAAGCTTTAAACTACATTCTGGTGATAAAGAAAAGTTAAGCTATTTTACTTCATCTCAAACTGTTCACAGTCTAAACAAATGAAGAGACATGAAAATAAATATTGGCAACACCCTAAAGTGTACTGTAGTCTGGTGAAATGTAATTTGATATGAATTAGGATTGGCTTTTTTATTTCTGCCCAGAACAATCCAGGTTCTTTGAAAGTGATTAGGTTGAAGCTATAGATCACTTTAGGTAGTAGTGGCTCTTAATTTTAATTATTCCTATCCATGAATACAGGATGCCTTTCCTTTTACTTAGATCTTCTATAATTTCTTGAAGCTGTGTTTTGCAGTTTTCAGTGTACAAGTACTTCACATCTTCATTTAAAATTATTCCTGAGGGCTCTGGAGACACCCAGGTCTTATGTCAGGGCAGATAGCTCCGGAGTTTAGTGCCTTGCCAGTGGGCCCTACTTTGGAGTTTGTGCTCCTGAGTGACAGAGTTGGACTCAACTCCTCTTCACTGCACGTGGCTCCTCTGCCCCTCCTATTCAAACCTATACTTGGTGATGGAGTTTGTAGGTGTACGTCCAGAGACTTGAGTCTTTGAGCTGTCCATGTGCCAGCTGGGCCCAGAAACTCGGTAGAGCAGCAACTCCTATTCTACAGCTCATTGGACTCACCCAGGACAACTGGAGGGGAGATAATGATGGGCAACGGCCATCCCAGGAAATGGAGAGAGTCTGCAGCTGCAGGCACGATAATCCCATCCATCTTTCCCATGGGATATAAACCCCCTCTCAATTGGAGGTGGAGTGGACATCACCATCCCAGACTCCTCAGGATGGGGGGAAGAGCTAAGGACTAGAGTGGGCTTACTGGTATTCTACTGTAGAAATATTGTGATTCTAGCAATGGAAGAAATTACAACATTGATGTGGAGCCACTGGCCACTGGACGCTCTGGGGGCAGGGAGAGGGAAAAGCAGTTGTAATACAGGGGCTTTTTCGGGACTTGGGAATTGTCATGAGTGACATTGCAATCACAGATATAGGCCATTTTATATCATCAAATAACATTCAGAACTGTGTGAGAGAGAGTGTGGTCTACAATGTGAACTATGGTCCATGCTTAAAGGCAAAACCCCAGGATGTGTTTATCAATTGCAATTAATGTGCCACACTAATGAAGAATGTTTATGTGAGGGGTTGTGGGAGGTGTGGGATGTGAGGCATATGGGAATCCCTATATTTTTTGTGTAACATTTATATAATCTAAGTATTTAAAAAAAAATAAAAAAGTATAAAAATATTCATAGATATTTTATTCCATTAGATGCTATTGTGAATGAATTTTTTTAAATTTTCATTTGGGAATGTTCTTTGATATTTTATAAAATATAAGGGATTTTTGCATGCTATTCTCATAGCTTGCATTTTGGCTGTAATTTTTAATAAGCTCTAGATATTTTCTTGTGGAAGCTTTGCTATTTTCTATATAAAAGATCATGCTATGGCTGAATACAGATAGTTCTAGTTTTTCCTTTCCTATATGGATGCCTCTTTTTTAGTTTTATTCCTTAATTCCCTTTTCAAGGGCTTCCAGTACATTACTGTATAGCAATAGTGAAAGCAGTCATCCTTGACTTGTTCCAGACCTCTAGGGAATGACTTTCACTCCTTCAGCATTGAGTGTATGATTAGCTGTGTTTTTATATATATTACCTTGAGGAAGTTACCTTATATTGTTTTTTTCTGAGTATTTTTATTGTGAATGGGTGTTGGATTCTGTCAAATGCATTTTCTTCATCAGTATTGATTGTCATGTGATTTTTCCTTTCATTCTGTTAATGTGATATATTACACTGATTTATTTCTTCCATTGAATACCCTTGCAACCTGGGATGAATCCCACTTGGTCAAGGTGGATAATTCTTTTAAAATTCTGTTGAATTTAATATTATAATTTTTTGTTGAGTGTTTTTGCATCTGCATTCATAAAAGAAATTTGTCCTTGGTTTTCTTTCTTTATTAAGTCTTTATGTAGGTTTGTAATCACAATAATGTTAGCCTCATTAAATTAATTAGGAAAAGACCCTTCATCTTCAATTTGGAAGACTTTGAAAAGTATTGGAATTGATTTTTTGAATGTTTAACAGAATTCACAATTGATGCTTTCTAGTCCTGAACTTCTCTTTGTTGGGAGGGTTTTGATTACTGATTAAAACTCTTTAATTCTTCATTTAGGTAAATTGTGTGTTTCTAGGAATTTGTCAATTTCTTCTAGATTATCTAGATTGTTTGCATATAATTGTTCAGAAAATTCACTTATAATCCTTTTAATATCTGCAATATCTAACAGTGTCCTTAATTTTGTTTTGGATTTTTGTAATTTGTATTCTCTCTTTTGTTTCATTTTTCAATCCAACTAAACATTTGCAAATTTATTGGTTTTTCACAAGATCCAACTTTTAGCTTTTTTAATACTCTTGATTGTTTTTCTATTCTCTATTCATTTTCTCTCCACTCTTAATATTTATTATTTGTTTCCTTCTACATCTTCAGGTTCAGTTTACCCTTATTTTTCTATTTCCTCCAGATCTGTAGATAGATTATTGATTTGTGATCTTTCTTCTTTTTTAATATAGGCACCCATAGCTATAAATTTCCTTGATTCTTTTAAATTCATCCCTAATCTGATATGACAAAAGAATTAATTTAGCCACAAAATGAAAAATGAAATGAAACTTGTTGGGTAAAGCAGTTCAAATGCCAGATGCAGTTTTGGCAGACTGTTAAGGCTGAAAAGTTTCAGAGCCTATCTTAGTGAATAGATTCCTTATGAAGATGAAGTCCAAAACTCTCCTAAGTGGAAACTCTGCACAAAGATTCCTGGTTACTGTGGGATCTTTGGAATTATAGTTACATTCTAAAGCTTAATGATGTATAAAGACACTAATCAAAAATGTGTATCAAGATACATACTTGCAGTTGAGGTGGGAACATGGCCATTGGGTTAGGCGGATAATGCTCAACTTTCACTACAACAATGGAGAAAGGGCTAAGGGCTGCCTTGGGGACCTGCTTTGGGGTACAGCAGACCAGGACACTGCTTCACAACACCCAGGAAAGTGAGGGACAGAAAGACAAAAATGCCAAAACAACTGATCATGAGTTATTAAACTTCCCAGCCTGGAAAAGGTCTTCTCTCCTCGACCCCAATGTATTAAGTGAGGGTAAAACTCCTGGTAAATTACACTTAACTGTCAGGAGAGCAGATATCTTTCTCCCTGTCAGCTGCTTTGGATATATATATATATATATATATAGAATGGGAAAGAGTTCTGAGAACTCTAGGAGGGTACTAGAAAGATAAAGAAGCCTAAGGAAAATCATCAGTTGCTCATCATGTGGCTGGAAGTGGCACATATACCCCGCCCTTAGGACAAATAGCATAGGTGGAGCTGCTGGCTCCCAGCTTTGAATGGAATGTGCACAAGAATTCCTGGGGAGGAAAAAGGGTCTGGGAAGGTAGAGCGTGGTTTCTTTGAATGGAATTTTGTCAGCTGAGCCTCCCTTAACTATCAGAAGGGACCCTGACTTGACAGGAAGAGGCAGGCTGTCATGCCCAACCTCCAAGTTAAAGACAGGAAATAAATCAGAGAGAAGACAGTGACAGAGAGCCAACTAATCAGCAGGACTCTAGTAAACAGCAAGGAATCTAACCTGCCCAAGGGAAAGGGAGTATATAGCCTTCTGAAAGGCTAACCATCCTAACTAGAAGGGTTAGCTCAGTGGAAGAATTCCTTCATTGCTTATATGAGGTCCCTGGTTCAATTTCCAGGATTCTCAGCTCTTCTAAGAAAAGTGATCCACCAGATTTTCAGGCATCCATCTGACACTTTATGGCAGGGAACATAAAAACTTTCGTTTTGTATTAGCTTTTCTTGGATCTCATACTTTTTAAAATAAGTTCCCTTTTTAAAATTTTCCTTATTTCATTCACTAAACTTGGTCCAAAACCTGCAGAGGCCAGGCTGCAGGGTGATTGTTTGATGAAAACCCAGAAGGCAGAGAAGATCCTCAGGGGTCTAAGAGGAAAAGCTCTTTTTCTACATTCATTTTTTTTGTTCTTTTCCTTTCTTTCTCCTTTTTTTTAAATGAGTTGCTGCTGTCTTGTTTCCTGTTTGTGTTTCTCCTTCCTTTGTCTACCTTTTTAAAAACGAATTTTCTCTACCTATGCTATTTCTTTTCTATCTTTAATATTTCTGTTTTCTATTTTCTGTTTTTGTTTTCATTCCACCTCTTTTTGTTTGCTTGTCAATTTTTATTGTTTTTATTTCTCTGTCATTTTTTCCTGATTTTTTTTCCTTTTTCTTTCCTTTCTTTTTTCTTTTCCTTTCTTCTCATCATTACAGCTTTTTAATTCTTTCTATTAATTTTTCTCTAATCTGTTTCTCATTTCATTGTTTCTTTTTCACTTTTTAAATCTTATTCCTCTGTACTTCTTACTTGTGTTAATTATTCATTTCCCTTGGTCTGCTTTTGTTTCTATCTTACATTTTACTATCATTATTACTTTTATTATTTTCTCTTCCTATTTCTTTCATTTTCTATGGTCCTAATTGTATTTTTCAATGGAACATATACAAAAGCAAGGAAATAGAATAAGAGGAAAGAAGTGTCAAATTGAAACCTTACCATATGCACAAAACGACAACAAAATAAAACTGCAGAGTAGAGAAAGAAGCTAATCAGCTGAATAAACCCATCAAGTAAGCAGATGCCTAGACACCAACAAAAATTTCAAGCCATAATAAGAAACAAGAAGACATGGCTCAGTCCAAGGAACAAACTAAAAAACTGGAAGAGATGCAAAACTAATGGAAAAACTAATTAGAGATATCCAAATTAATACCATGATTCAACTTAATGAAGTGAAGGAAGAGATTAAGGACATTAAAAAGATACTGGGATAATATCCTGAAGAAATTGTAAACATGCATTAAAAAATAACATATATAATGGTGATGAAAAGCACAATCCAAGAAATCAAAAATACACTGGAAGCATATAACAGCAAATTTGAACAGGCAGAGGAAAGAATCACTGATGTGGAAGAAAATACATCTGAAATCAAACAGATAGTATAATATAGAGATAAATAGATAGAAAAAAAATCCAGCAGGGACTAGGGACTTGAATGACAGCACAAAACACACAAACATATGCATTATAGGCATCCCAGTGGGAAAAGAGAAGGGAAAGGGGACAGAATGTGTCCTGGAGGAAATAATGTCAGAAAACTTCCAAAGAGTATTGAGGGAGATGGATGTACATGTCCAGGAAGCACAGTGGAACCAAAACAGCATAAATCCTAACTGGCCTACTCCAAGACATATACTAGTCAAACTGTACTATGTTCAAGACAAAGAGGGAATACTGAAAGCAGCAAGAGAAAAGAGATCCATCGCATACAAGGGAAACTTGATAAGATTAAGTGCTGATTTCTCATCTGAAACCATGGAGGCAAGAAAGCAGTGGTATGACATAGTTAAGGTGCTAAAAGAAAAAAATTCCAGCAAAGAATTCTCTATCTAGAAAATCTGGCATTCAAAAATGAGGGAGAGTTCAAAACATTCACAGATAAACTGAAATTAAGAGAGTATGTCATTAAGAAACCTCTCTTCAAGAAATACTAAAGGGAATATTGCAGACTGAAAGGGAAAAAACAGAAGAGAGAGAGAGTTGGAGGAGAGTGTAAGAACAACTAAAAAGAAAAAAAGAGAAATACAAACAATACATAGCATACATAAACCTAAAGAAAATATGGCTAATGGAAGAAATTACTTGAGAGTAATAACATTGAATGTCAATTGATTAACTCACTAGTCAAGAGACACAGATTGGTAGAATGGATAAGGAAATATGACCCATATCTATGTTGTCTCCAAGAATCCCACCTTAGACCCAGGAATGCAAGAAGGCTGAAAGTGAATGGTTGGAAAACAACTTTACAAGCAAACAATAAACAAAAAGGGTGGGAGTAGTTATACTAGTATTGGACAAAACAGACTTTAAGTGCACAACAATTCTAAGAGACAAGAAAGACAATATATTAATAAAAGTGATAATCTATCAAGAAGAATGAATAATCAAAAACATTTATGCACCTAACCAGGGCACCTCAAGATACATGAGGCAAATCTTGGAAAAACTACGTGGAGAAATAACTGAATTTAAAATTATAGTGGGGGACGTTAGTACACCATTATCACCATTAGACAGAACATATCAACAGAGAATCAATAAAGAAACAAAGAATTGGAAGAATACATTAGAGGATCTGGAGCTACTAGACATATACAGAACATTATACACAAGTAAAGTAGGAAATATATTCTTCTCCAGCACACATGGACCATTCTCCAGGATAAACCACATGCTAGGCCATAGAAAAACTCTGAATGAATTCTGAAATATTGAAATTGTACAAAGTAATGTTTCTAAGCCCAATGGAATGAAGCTGGAACTAAGTAAGGGGCAGAGAACCAGATCAGGCACAAAGATATGGATGTTAAGCAACACATTATTTGACAAACAATGGGTCAAGGAGGAAATCAAAAAAGAAATCAGTAATTACCTTGAAATGAATGGAAAGGACAACACAATGTATCAAAACCTATGGGAGGTCATGTACTGTAAATCTTTCAATGCCTGGCTTGCTTCACTCAACATAAGATATTCAAGATTCATCCATGTTATCTTGTGTGTTAGCACTTTATTCCTTCTTAGAGCTGAGTAATATTCCATTCTATGTGTGTACCACATTTTGTTTATCCATTCATCTGCTGATGGGCACCTGGGTTGATTCCAGCTTTTGGCAATAGTGAACAATGCTGCTATGAACATTGGTGTGCATATCTGTTTGTGTCTTCGCTTTCAATTCTTCTGGGTATATACCCAGCAGTGGAATCACTGGATAATATGGAAGATCTATAGTTTGTTTTTTGAGGAACTGCCATATTGTCCTCCACAGTGGCTGTACCATTCCACAATCCTTCCAGCAGTGGATGAGTGTTCCCATTCCTCTATACCCTCTCCAACACTTACAGTCTGCTGGGTTTTTTTTTTTAATAACCACCATTCTAATGGGTGTAAGGTGGTATCTCATTGTAGTTTTGATTTGTACTTCCCTAATAGCTAGAGATGTTGAGCACCTTTTCATGTGCTTTTTAGCCATTTGTATTTTTTTCTTGGAGAAGTGTATTTTCAGGTCACTTGACCATTTTTAAAATGGGTTGTCTTTTTATTTTTGAGGTGTAGGATTTCTTTATGTATGCAGGATATTAGGCTCCTATCAGATATATGGTTGCCAAATATTTTCTCCCATTGGGTAGGCTGCCTTTTTATTTTCTTGATAATGTCCTTTGAGGTGCAAAAATTTTTAATTTTGAGGAGATCCCATTTATCTATTTTTCTTTTGCTGATCATGCTTTGCGTGTGAAGTTCATGAAACCATTTCCTATTACAAGGTCTTGTAGATGTTTCCTTACATTATCTTCCAAGGTCTTTATGGTCTTGGCTCTTATATTTAGATCTTTGATCCATCTTGAGTTGATTTTTGTATAAGGTGTGAGATGGTGTTCCTCTCTCATTCTTTTGGATATGGATATCCATTTCTCAAACAACCACTTGTTGAAGAAGCCATTCTCTCCCAGCTGAGTTGGCTTGGTGGCCTTGTAGAATACCAGATAACTGTACATACTAAGATCTATATTGGAACTCTCAATTTGGTTTCATTGGTCAGTATGTCCATCCTTGTGCCAATACCATGGAGTTTTGACCACTGTAGATTTGTAGAATGTTTTAAAGTCAGGTAGTGTGATGCCTCCAACTTCATTTTTCTTTTTCAATATGTCTTTGGCAATTCGGGGCCTCTTACCCTTTCATATAAA
>JAQZBX010114135.1:0-10044 GCA_029593785.1 Cabassous unicinctus
ATATATTTGATTGAAAGGGCAACGTGGGACAACACATGTCCCCTCACACACATATATCCCACACCCCAGCAGAGGACAGATCCCCACTCTGTTTGTCTGTTTATGCTAGAAAAAATTGGGAACAATTCTCAATGGGCCTTTCCTCTGATTTTTTCAGGAGAAGTGAGGCATATGTGACAGATTCATCAGTCTATATCACTTAGTGACAATGGATTTATTGTTCTGATTCTAGCACAAACCGTGGCTGCCTTGATGAACCTGAACTTCCCACTGATGTAGGTCCCATTTGGGAGGCCCAAACAATTGTAAAAAATACTCTTATCCCAAAGGAACATATGCATTCCTGGAAATGTAGTTTTTCTGTATTTCCCAGGCATTGGCTTGCCTCCCTCAAGAAAAGATAGTTACGTGTACCATAAGGAACCATCAAGTGTTTAAGCAAACACTACCAGTAGATCACTTAGGCTTCAGATGACTGTAGCGATCTCTCCAAAAGGAGGGTACCCTTGGTTGCTCAGGAGAGCTTCTTGGAGGGATAACTGACTCACTATTCATATGCAACTTATGGACAGTTATCCCTAAAAGGGAAGTCACTCAATTAGAAAAGGTAGTACAAAATTTGTCTCACTTTAGCTGAAGTGCTCAAAGATACCACCTTAGCCCTAGAAGGCATTTGGGTTAGGGTTAGCCTCAACTCACTGGACATGATTGTTATGGATGATAGAATTTCCCTTAGCTTTCTCCTTGCAGAATCAAGCAGAGAGTATGCTGTTGTTAATACATTCTGTTATACCAGGATTAATGTCCTGGGCCAACTGGAAAGGTTGATACAGACATCTGGAGTTCTCTGAGGTAGACCCTGATGGTTTAAAGGATTTTTTATAAGATAGCCCATAGTATCCTCAAATTCCACTATCTTCCCTGTGGCTCACCCGTAGACAATCTCTCCACAGTTGCTGCAAATCTTTTATCTGGTATTTTCTCAGCAACAAAGCAGAATTCAGGTTTCTGGGACTGGAAATATTTTTTGTATGGTTTACATTTATTTCTTAATTCACTTAGATGCCTGCAGACCATGAAAGATACTGTAGCTCTTTAGAGGACAAAGGGGTCTGAAATCCATGGTAGGAAGTTGAGGTGCAGCTGTGGTTGCAGCAGCCACCCTTGTGCTACCACCACAGGCTCTACTATGAGGCAACAAGCATCCCAAAAGCACACTCGGGCTTCATTTAGTTAGAACTTTGGCTCAGCAATGTTCTCTCTTGCCCAAGGAGTCTCCAGGCTCCGCTATTTATCAAGTTCTTGTCTGGAGCTTCGAGGATTTAGGTTTAATGCTGAGGACAAATCTCATCCCAGACATAAAGCTTCAGGCTTTTGGGCCCACCGTGCAGGCAACTATGAGGCACGTCTAAGTTATTATTACTCAGGCCGAGTTGTTAAATATTTGGAAATTGAAGCTATTTGTACCTCTTCCAAGCACAGCTCTGTGGTCTGGAAGAATCCAAGCTATGTCTTGAATGGGCGAATTATTCTCTGCCCACAAATGCAGTTTCATCCATAGGCAGGGTCTGACTACCTGTTCAAATAGATTCAAAGGGCAGAGCTTCGGCAAACCGTTCTGTGTATTTTTGTGCCTCCTCCCCCATTTGTTAGTATCATATCCCAGAAGCTAATCATATCCCATAAGGCAACTGGCAATAAGTTCTCTGAGCTGTAAATTAGTCTGGCAGCCAAAATAACCAGAGAGATTACAATCCAACAAGGTGACCTAGAGGAAGTGGCCTTTGAGCTGAGCCTTTTTGGAAGTAATATTTTAGACAAGTGGAGATGGGACTAAAGGCATACAAGGCAGAGAGAACTGCATAAGCAAGAGAAGGATAAAGTACAGCATATTCTCAGGGGCCAGGAAGAATTCAGAGGTGTCTGAGGGTGAAGAGGTGGGAAGTGGGGAGATGTGACAGCCAGGTTCTAACAACACACCAAGGACTTTGCAGTCACACTGTCAATTATGTCCCCAGAAGCCAAGGAAGATATTTAAATGGCATGGAGGTGGGCTTTGGAATATACTCTAGAAAACAGATCATGTGGAGAGAAAAAAAGAGTTAAAGTTCTGTTTGAGGTGATAGCAAGATTTCAGCAAGACCTGAGGAGGGTCTAACCTGAGGCACTGGCAGTGAGTTGGAGAGTCTAAGGGAATAGAACGGACAGTATTTTTTCCACAATTACCAAAGGGGAAGAGGAAGGAGGAAGGTGGATCTCAGGGTGCCTCCCAGGAATCTCACAGGAGGATGAAGGCACACCCCCCTGGGGTGGGGAGTCCCTGTGGAGCAGTAGAGATGGGCGGAGCTGATGGGGACAGATGTGTGAGGTGTCTGGGGACAACAGGTGAACAGCACACAGTTGACCATGTGGGCCTTTCAAAGAGATGCTTTCTAATCTGGCCTGCCACATTGTACTAACAGTGTTGATCCCAGCTGGGGCAGAAGGGGTGCATTGACACAGGGACAGCCATGCTTAAGTCCAACAGGCTAGCTAGATGTAAAATCCTTCAGCCTGGCGCCAGTCCTGGCCCTGGTTCTGCTGGGGAGTGGCCGCAGTTAAGCAGCCTTCAGAATAAGCAGCAACAATTTTGTCCATTTTCTTGTTGTCAAAACATCCCAAAGTAATAGGATGATGGAAGTAGCTTTTAAAGGCCTTTGGGGGCAATTACCAGTACTCAGTAATGGAAACATCAAACCTTTTTTGCTAGAATTAAATGCTTTCCCTCAGGCCCCTGTCAATCTGTTGATGGGCTGATGGGGCCCAACCAGAGGACTTTTTCTGCTGAAGGCCTATAGCCAGGCCATCTGAGAGCCTTCTTGGGGTGGGAATGGGGGTATGCAGGTATAGCAAGGAGGATAAGGAAGCTCCTAACTCCTGAAATCCCAGTATCCCAGTGTAGTAGAATGGGGAGGCCATCAGATGCCACATCTACCTCATGACTGTATCAATGAAGAAGCTAAAGCTCAGATACAGAGCAGAGACGGGTCCAAATCCACACAGTCAGTCTGGTGAAATAAGATTTGACCCCACTTTGAGTCTTAGCTTACCCTTAGTCTTACCCCTACGCCACCTGGGTTGAGTCCTCAACTATACCCATTCAACTGGGGCTAGTCCAGAAGATTCAGCTGTGGGCTCTCAAGCTCAATCTGGGGAAGCCAGGCTTTCTCCCCACTGACCCTGGGTCTGTGGGTAGTAGGGCAGGGGAGAAGCCTTGGCAGTATTCTGTTGGGAATGGCTCTACAGATAATTAGGGTCCCTTGGCCTGAGCAGGTAGGAGCTTGCCCCAGGAGGCTGCTCAGAATTACTCCTTCCCAATGTGGCTGGCCTGGGACATAGACGATTTGCATGCAGTCCTATGTGAATCTTCATTAACTACCACTGACACTCAACAGAAATCATATTTCAAACCAGTTTTCTCTATTTCTTCCAACTTCTGAATTTGTGGTCTACGAAGGGTAACTTTGCTCCAGTTCTTTTTTCTCTGGAAACTTTCTGTACCAGCTGTTCTTTCTCCAAAGTGGGAAGCCTCAATAAAGGTTTCTTTCAGTGTGAGGAGGTTGTGCTGGCAGTGGGAGAGGGCAGTACTGCAGGCAGACCTGTCTTCCATCTGCAGCTAGAACAGGGTGCTATTTACCTGCCCCTCACCCTCTTACGCCATGGATGGATGCTATCGTGCCACTTCTGTTTGGTCCTCTCAAGTTAATCCTGATCTCAGGACTTGTTCCATTTCTCAGGATTATTCCCTGCAGCAATAACCCAAGCCTAAATTCTTAGGAAAAACTAAAGCATGTCCCCTCTCCACTAGAACCCAAAGGGAAATGGAGAGCTGAGGTAGCAGCAGTGGGCAAGGGCAGGATACCTGTAACTTTGGCAATGACTCCTGGGTACATTCAGTAAGTCATTCACATCTTCTGGGGAGCAGAGAAATTTGGGGAGGTGGCCAGGGAGCAGAGACCTTTGGGAAAGATCAAGGTTGGCTCATGGCAGGGGCACAGGCCCAGATGGGCAGTTACTCATAGCAAAGACCATCAAAGGAGGAACTTGAGTACCTTACCTCCAATATACCTGTTCAGCACTTGTTAAAGTTTCCATTGACTCCTGGAGGACAGGGCTGACATCCAAGAAACTTGTCCCAGGGGAGTCACCATGGAAATTATTGTACAATGAATGATTCCAGATGGACAGAACATGGTTCATAGGCAATAGTTTCCACTTAATTTTTCTCTAATTTGTTTTTCTAGGTATTTGAACTATATTTCATTTCATATATTAATTTTGGTATTTGGAGGTCTGGTTTATAAGCACTTAGCACAGTGTCTGGAGCCTAGTAAGCACTCAGTAAATATCAGTGACTATTATTATAAATCAGTATTTTAAGTCTTGCTAATAGCCTGCAGGTCTTCTGTCTTTGGTCTCCAACTAGGTCTTCTCTGTGGAGAAAAAGTTCCCATAAGATCTGGTGCTCCAGGCTGTTTAGTTCTGGGGCAGCCTCAGCACTATCAGTACGCAGGTGCTAGGAGCCGTTGGCTTGCACAAGCTGCAGTTGCCCAATCCCAAGCTGGCATCTGGGGGCTGGGAGAGGAGAAGAAGGAAGGCTGATGTCCAATGAAGTGTGGGCATGGCACAGGAGTACTGCCCTGCCAAGCATAAAACTCATCCTGGCCACAGGTCCTCTCTGTGGCACCCAGCCTATAACCAGGGCAAGGATGAAGAAATGGTGCTTCAAAGATGCAGGAACTTGCCCAGGGTCCCACAGCAAGGCAGGGGTAGCAGTCAGGGCTACAGTCTCCACTGCTTCAGGTGCCTTTCTGGGAAGGGAAGATGTATTCCCCTCTGTTGTCTTTAACTCCTGGCTGGGCAAATAAAAGAGCTTGAAGAGAAGATATCAGAAAAAAGTGTCTCTACTGAAAGAGCGTCTCCCAACCTGCTCAGCCTTTCGTGTAACTGAAGCAGGCTGAGGTGTGACCTCCTGAGAACACAGGGCTGAGAGGGTTTTCCCCTAGGCAATTGCCACAACCTCGCACCTGGGCTGCCTGCTTCCACTCCTTCCCCTGCAAGCCAGTCTCCACACAGTTGCCAGAGTGATCTTAAAAACACAGGTCAGATCTCATTCCTTCTCAAGTCCTACAGTGTCCCCTATCTTATTCAGAGGAAGAGCCCAAGCCTTTATGGTGGCCTAAAAGGGCCTCCATGCTCTGGCCCCCCACTCTTTGCCGACCCCCTATCCCATTTCTGACACACTGCATGGTGTCACAATGAATAATCCCAGCCTCCTTGGTACTCAATCTCAGAAAGTGTGAAGATGTTGGAATTGTGGTTCATTCTGCCTGGTAAATTCTTCTTGAAGACAACAGCATGGCTCACCTCTTCACTTCCCTTGAGTTCTGCTTAAGTAGTCCCTTCTTAGAGAGGCTTCCCCTAGCCTCTGGATCTAATGTTTCCCAGGACTCCCATCTGCTCTACCATATCACCTGGTTTTAATTCTTTGCAGGGCAATTGTTAACACCATTTGTTATTTTTCTTGTTCATTTATTTGCTTACTTCTGCATAGACTGTTCCATCAGCGTTCCATCAGCCTGGGATCTTTTTTAAAAATTTATTTATTTTAAAGAAACTTTAGATTACATAAATGTTACATGAAAAATATAGGGGATTCGCATATGCCCCACTCCCTCCTCCTCCCATACTTTCCCACATTAACAACATCCTTCATTAGTGTGGTACATTTGTTACAATTGATGAACACATTGGAGCATTCCCACTAACCATAGATTATAGTTTACATTATAGTTTAAACTCTGTTCTGTGCAATTTTGTAAATTATGACAAAATATATAATGGCCTGTATCCGTCATTGCAACATCATGCAGGACAATTCCAATGACCTGAAAATGCCCCATATTACACCTATTTTTCCCTCTTCCTCCCCTCAGAACCTTTGGTGGCCACTGCCTCCACATCACAGCCTGGGATCTTGAGCAGTTTTAATGAGCAGAGCCATGCTTTAGACTTAAGATGGATGTGTAATGTGAGTGAGAAATAAAACTTGGGTATTTTAAGCCATTGGAATTTGGAAGCTGTTTGTTACTGCAACAAAACCTAACATATCCTAATACAATTGTAAAGCCAAGCCATTAAAAGCTGCATAGATGCTTTGGAAATTGTAAGCAGAATCCTTTCTGGAAGTCATTATGAGACATTCTTAGCAGGAGAACTGGAGATAAGCTTCCAGATCCACTGGCACATTGAGGTCAAATTGATGTCAAATGGAATATAAAGTTTTCCCAAACAGGGAATGATTGGCATTTTGGGTGGAAGGATTCTTTGTTGTGTGGGACTATTCTTCACACAGAGGATGTTTAGTCCCCCCATAAATGCCAATTGTGTCCTCCCAGGCATTATAACAACCTAAAACATCCCATCATTTCTAAATGCCTCTTAGTTACTCAACCCTAGTTGAGAACCACTAGAGTAGATGCTGAAAACATTTCCATATGGCCATTACCCAACACCTAAGGTGAACTTCTTGTGCAAAGGCTGTTAAGGTACCAGTGCTCAGATAATGTGAAGATAGCGGACAGGAATGTAGGGAGTATTTATTATCCCCATTTTATGGATGAAAATACTGAGGCTTACAGAGGTGACGTGACTTGCTCCAAGTCATGGAGTTAGTGAGTGGACCCAAGTCTTCTGGCTTGCAGTTCATACTGTGCCCCCTGTCATGATATGTCTGTCCAACCCCACCCCACCCCAACTTGAGTAGGTTGCTACTAGAGCATTCACAACCTTGCCAATGTGAATGAAATCAGAGTGATAAGAATTAACACCTTGAGTGAACAATGGAAACTCAAATCTACTCAGCTTAATCCTCCAGGTATTTCTGGCTGTCTGCATTCTGGACACATGGAAAGATCACATTTCTTGGCCGTTTTGTGGATGAGCATGACCATATGAGTAGTTCTGACCAATGAGTTCTGAGTGAAAGTTACATGTATCCCTCCCAGTCCATAGCCTCTAACATCCCAGATGAGCTGCTCTAGAGCTCTTTGTCTCTTTGCTACAATGACTGGCAGGATTCAAGTTGTTGGCTAATTTATCAATTTGAGTTCTAGAGTGAAGACAGAGAAGACACATGGAGCAGGCTTACAATCTTCTAGCAATGAATATGTAGTGTAGTGAGAAATAAATCTTTGTTTAAAATAAGCCACTGATATTGTGGAGCATTGTTTGTTACTGCAGTATAATCTAGAATATTCTGGTTGATAAATATTAATTGAAAGAGTAATATTTGCTCTATTGACTTGAACATGAGATCCAAAACTGATAAGACCACAAAACACCTGAAAATGCTAAAAACTGCATAGACCCTCCTAGAAAGAGAAAATATGTAAAATAGCAAATTACACATGGAATGAAATAAGCTATTTTAAGAAGGAAAATCTAATGAAGATAAATAATATTAAGCATTACTGGGATCAAATTCGGGAGTAACAGAAATGTGAATGATCCGGAACGTTTAGTGGTATTGCTATGCCCTGGTTAAAGAGCAATGCAGGCTGTTGTAAAAAAAGGGGATAACGTGGTGAAAACAATGAATCCAGGAATTATATTGGTGGCCATGGCTGGGACCCAAGCAAATATTTCATAGCTTGTGTGATATAGTATTTATCTGAACATAAAAGAGACTTTTGCCAACACCTTTGTTTTTCTTCCTAATAAAAATTAATGGCATCTTTGAAAGTCTTTAATTAGTAATTCCTTATTTTCTACTTGGCACAAGAGTGGCCCTGCCTCGAAGTGGAACTGAAGGATTGAGTTGAGCAGCCTGGGTGATGGAGGTCTTGGCTGGAGAGGAGGCTCAGGAGTGGGGGTGAGGGCAGCAGGGTAACTGTAGGAACTCTGGGACCAAGTATAAAGCTCTAGAGTGGATAAATTATTACAGTTTGACCCAAGAAGCACAAAACTGGAGCCCTAGTCCCTGCTTTGCCACAGTCTCCCTGTATGATCCTGTATGATTAATTTCAGGCCAATCCTTTCCTCTGCTTGTACATTGTGAGGACTGGCCTCAAGGCCTGTGAGTACTCCCTTTAGCTCTTACTATCCATGATTTAAGAATTTTTACCCAAGTCAAGGAAATTAAGTCTGGCAAAATTCAAGGTGAACAATGAGCAGACAGACAAGAAGAGAGGCAAAGTGCTCAGGGACTGAATAGTCAGACTTATTGGGCAAGTGTAGTTACAGTTCATGTTGGGGGTTCCTTTTCAACATTTATGTTAATAATAACAGCAGTAGTAGTAGGCCACATTTATTGCACACTAAGAGTCAGGCTGTGTTCTAAGTACTTAACACATTGTTTTAGTTTGCTAAAGACTGCCAAGGCAATATAAATCTGTTTTAGTTTGCTAAAAGCTGCCAAAAGCAATATACCAGAAATGGGTTGGCATTTACAATGGGTATTTATTAACCTATAAGCTTATAGTTCCCAGGCCATGAAAGTGTCCAAATCAAGGCATCATCAGGAGATACTTTCTCCCTGAGCTGTAGCTGTGGGTGATCAGGCATATGGTGGCATCCACTCACCTCTCCCCTCTCCTCCAGACTTCATTGTTTTCAGCTTCTGGCTAAAGTGTCTTCCTCTCAGCTTCTGTGTTCCATTGATTTCAGCTTCTCACTCCCAGGGCCTTTTCTCTCAGCTTCTGGGGTTTCTCTCTGTGTCTGTAGCTCCACTGATTACAGTTTTATAAAGGACTCCAATAAGATGATTAAGACCCACCCTGGGCTAAGTCTTACTGGAGTAATCTAGTCAAATGGCCCTTAACTAAATCTAATCTAATCAAAAGTTCACAATAGGCCTACACCTACAGGAATGGATCAATTTAAGAACATAATTTTATGTGGTCCACAAAAGACTACTACATGTGTTATCTTATTTAATCCTCATAACTTTATGAGGTAGGGGGTTATTATGATCCTGATTTTACAGATGAGGAAACTGGGGCCCAGAGAGGTTAAAGTATTTGTCCAAAGTCACACAACTGGTAAGGCTGGCATATTGACTTTGGAAGTCTAGCTCTAGAGACCACACTCTTCACAAGGGTGCATTTTGATCATGAGGAGATAGGCAAGGGCAAATTCACCCTACATACAAGGTGTTTATCAAAGTCAGGTTGTGGGGCACACCTCTTGGTCTTAAGCATGGGATTGGAGAGGGCAAATGGAGGTTACAAACAAGAAGTCAAAACTTCCTTATCACATACCTGGCTCCATGTTTTGCAAGCTTATCACAGTGCATTAGACATTGAGATAGAGATGAGGGGCAAGTTCACAAGTTGGTGAGCAAGATTCGTGAGAAAGAAAGGGTTTTCTGAAGACCCCTCAGATTCTAAATTTAGTCTCTTTTTGGATGGGATCAAAAGGGAAAAGTTCATGTATGATATACCTTTAATTTGCTTGTCTCCTTGTATGCTTCAAAGAGCAGCCAGGGGTCAGAAGTTAATAGCCAATTAGAGAGTAGCAAAATCCAAGACCAGAAAAAGTCTCTACATCAGTCAAGGATGGACGCAAGGCTACTGCTGGCTCTTGGCGTAAGCATAGAATGCACCAGGCAGCAGGATAAAGATAAAAAAGGACCTGAATTTTCAAAACCCTGATGAGCAAGGCTCTTCATTTAATAGGGATAAACAGCAACCATTAGCTGTATGTGTCATTCCTCGCATCATTTTGTTTCCAAGGCAACTGGATTACCAGGGAGAATTGGGGAGTGTGCATTGCTCATAAAATGTGTTATCAATAGTGGTTCCTGCCCTAGCATGGCCTTTGAAATCATATAGAATATGGATTGTGCTTGCATTTTCCCAAATATCAGCCCACGTCTATGTTCTACAGTGCTCTGACTCAAATGGTTGATGAAAAATAAATAAACCTGGTCAATGCTGGCCATTACTCACAGCTGCAACTTGCATTAGCATAAGAGGTTACTATTTTGGCTGAGGTTGACCGCCA
>JAQZBX010114136.1:0-10044 GCA_029593785.1 Cabassous unicinctus
CTCCCCTACACCCCCCACCCCCCCACACACACAGACTTTGGTCACCAAACTCCATTTTTTTGGTGAGGGAACTGATGTCTGAACAACTTGTTAAAAATCTACTTCTCTGTCATGGCTACATTTCTACACTTCTATTTTTGTTTCCGTGGGTATGCGGCCCATGTGGGGAATCTCTTCCCTTAGAGTCACAGGGGTTCTGTTTGGATTTAAATGTTATTTGATTCTGAGAAAAGAATAAATTTAAGAAACAATGCTTAGTACACCTTCATTTTCTCTGAATCACAGTTGTTCCCAGTGTCCAAGTCTGGCTGTGCAAGAAAGCCTGACATGGTTAGAATACATCTCAGACTTCTGACGTTGACATTACAGAGGACAGGTGCCATTCTTCTCCCAGAAGCATCATCTGGTGCCACTTTCTGTGTCCGTCTTTGATTTTGTTTTGAAGGAAGTATAACTGAGTTCCTAGGAAATCCATTATAAATGTAGAGTTGTCAATTTTGGAAGAAATAGGAGGGTGTATGTTGAAACAGACCTAAGACTCTGTCATATCCTATGCCAGCCCATCTGTCTTCTCCTGGAGCAAGAAATGGATCAGAAAGCTGCAGAGTTAGCGATGGTAAGTTTGGTGGGTTGGGATTTGGAAGGGAGTCTGTCATAAGTTATGGGGCCTGCGTTCAGGATTTCTAGAAAATTTTCCTGACCTTGTTCAATCCAAAAGTCATTTCCTGTTTTTCCCACTCTCATGCTAATCATCAGTCTAATCATCTGATTTAGTCTTCTGGCACCTTTTTCTGGTAAAATGTGGCAAGATGGCTCTTGGCACATGGTGAAATAACATGCCAATGTGAGAAGAGAGGGGAAAAGTTACTCTAACTTCCTTGGTAATAAAAGCAAATTTCAGAATCTCAGGCTTAGAAAACAAAAGCTTGAGCACCTTGCTGAGGTTCCCAGATGCTTTGCACTAATCTGCCTAACATGCTGGTCTGCAAATCCATTAAGTTTCCTAAATGCTCCTGTTAATGTTTTCCCATCAGTTGGTTAGGGCAGTACTCTCTATAATTTATATCGCAACCAAAAATGTTTTGCATTTGGTGAAATAGTGAGGCAATGTGGCTTGATGGAAACTTATCAACTGTCACAAGTTCTTCATGCTAACCGTGTGTCATTGCATCTTTCATTCTGCGGAACCTGTTTTTACAAAATACCTACCTACTTTGAAAAGCGCGCTGCAAGGTTTCTGCCCTCTGCTGTTTGTTTAGAGTGCCATTTTCAGCCATAGTGGAATAAATGAGAGTGGCTTTAACAGGCAATAGGAAGCTTTTTAAACATAAACCGGTGTTTGCCCAGGTTCTCAGTTCCCTCCCAGGCCACCTCTGGTTTTTTCCTTTTTATTTAGGCTTATGCCTGAAGTTTTAAATGCTATTCTCTTTGCTCTTAAGAGGCAGTATCCTAAGGTATACAGCTTTTCTGGCCAGGCATCTACCTTAAACATTTCCATGCGGCTTCTTTGACTTAACTGGCAGTTATATGTTAACTGATTTTTACTCCATGTTAAATTCATAACAGATATTGTATTTAATTGTAGATCCTTATAGTTCCGGGGCAGATAGATCTGCTTTTAACCAGACTAGAGTGAAATTTAGAAAGTGACTCTGTTATCAATAAAGATGTTTCTTGTTTGCTTTTCACTATTTAATAAATGAAGATAAAAGAGAAAGAACTTAAAATCATAGGAAAGAAATGATACTTTTAAAGATTGCCTTTGTTAAGGGCTAAACAAACCAATGCTTTTAGATTTCTAATATTACTCAGATGGAACCCTCTTTAGAAAGAAATTTGGGGGAAATCAGCAGACCTATTTAAGGGGTGTGTTTTAGGCAATACATCCTGCAGTGGGTGATATGTGGATCCAACTTCCTATCTGTGGAATACAAGCTGACTTTTTCACTTTCTTTCCCATTTAAAGGGCTCATAATAATCAGCATGTGCTGAATATATGTGACCCAAAGACTAACATGTGTTTTCTCTAGTATAAACTCCATTTCTATGTAAGTACTGGAATTTGGAATTATTAGCACCATATTGAAAGTATTACACTGAGCTCTCTTTTTCCCTTCCTATTTTTTTTGCCAGCATAGAAACACTCTTTAGTACTTAACAGCTAACCTTTAAGATGAGTGCATTTTGAGATGTTTTTTTCTGCACTACATGCCTGAGTTGCCTCTTAACATTGCGAGATTTACAGAAGGCTTTCTTTAAATATTTCACATTCTCTCACATAAAGTCATGTAATATTACATACTTCACAAAATATTTCCTTGGAAATTTAAAGAATAAAAATGAACTTATGTAACTAGAACTAATATATGAAGCCTATGTTGTTTTAATATATCAGTTATAAAGGGAAAGGGGAGAATGGAACAAGAAACACCACATACCATGTTTTTTATCTTTTTTTCTTCACAAATTATTTAATCATCAAAATATGCCCTTTTATTTAACCCCAAAAACAAGGTCCAAGAGGCTAAATATCTGGCTTAAGATTGAACAGGTAGGAGACAGAAAAGTCATATTTTAGTCTAATCTATTACTCCAGATATTGACCAACTAATCCTTTTGGACAAGCAAAAATTAGATAATGCTAGAGAAAGCAATATTTTATCAAGAAGAATAAAATATGATAAGTACATTAATTATATCCATTTCAAAATGTAAAGCAAATTCATGGGCTGTTTTGTTTAAATTCCTATTATTGTCACTTATGTTGAAATGGAAATGGTGAGCTCATGTATATTTACAAATTAAAAGTGGCATGTAGATTTGCCTCTTCCAGATCCTGAGTGTATGAATCAATGAAATATTTGAAATATGAATTAAGAAAAGTAATTACAAAACTTGATTTCAAAATTTTAATTAGCTCATTTAAAAAACTGAGGAAACATCTTTGAATGACTCACTTTGCTATAACAAACATTTACAAAAAGAAACAAAGTAGTCCCTAGATGTTTGTTGTATCATTAGAACCAGGTAAACAAAGATGAACAAATACAACAGAATTAGGTAAAAACAAGCAGGGTTATGAAAAAAAAAATAAAGAAAATAAATATTATATGATGAGTCACATTTGAATTTTAAAATGCAAGTTAAAAATACATTGTTGAAAGATCAATTTAATATAAATAAATATCATTATAAAAAATTATAAATAAGTCAAAAGATTTTTGTTTAGGCCTTTGAATGGAATTTGCTTGTGTGTGTGTGTGAATGTGTATATGCATGTATATATACCACATCCAGGTGTTAGAAAAGTAGGTATGCTCATAAAGATGAGAAGATCACAGTCATATGGAGAATTGAATATCAACAACATAGGGAAAATATTTATATATGAAATTCCTTATTATCACTTTTTAAATGGATTTACAAAGTTTAGCTCTGAACTTCTTGCTAAACAAAGCCCAAATTAAAAAGTGCATGCACATTTGAAATATCTGTATTGTATTAATTGAAAAGAAAATGCCTTAGCTAGTTAGGGGGAACAAAGATTTTCCTGTTGCTTAGGTTGGACAGAAATTTCTCCCATGTGCCTTCATATAAAAAAGTATCGTAATTAAATATATTATCAACATTATCCTTTAAATGCAGCCGTGGGCCTCCTACAAACATGTCTTAAATTATCTCCCAGATGACAATACACTGAAACAATTATATGTGGACCAAATCGAGGCTTGAATAGATGGCTTTTTAGTGGTCCTGCATGAGCTAGAGATAAGGTTAAGATGTGAAAGAAATAAGTGTTGCGTATCTTCTGATGATCTTCCATAAATGCAACTTCTTTCATTGAGTCGATTTTATAAATTGGGCAAAAGATAGCACATAGTGTCTAGAGTATCGCTGGTCTCTTTTGATAATTAAACAACATGCTTACAAATCCAGTTAAGCATAAGATACCTCTATAGGCTATCTAGACAAATTATCAAATATTAAAAAAGAAATTATAGTGTTCAGGCCTGGCAAGGGTATGATGTGGGACTCATCAATCACTGTTTATGGTGGCAGAAAGTGGTATGACTCTGCTGAGGATCTTAAAAGGTTTGTAACTTTTGGCCCTGTTATTATACATCTAACATTGTATTCTATGAGAAGAGACAGCCTTGCACAGAAAGATGTATCTGGAAGGATGTTACCTAAATAACATAAGAATAAATAAGAATTTAAAAACAGCTAAAAGTCTACCACCTAGGGCTTGATTGAATAAATTATGACATCTAATTGCTGAAATACTATGTAGCCATGAAAAACATTATCTTCTCAAAGAATATGTAAGAATAAGGAAATATCTTTATATGTTTTCTTTTATTGTGTTTGGTGTGATTCTAGTATACTTATTTTTTAAATGTGTGAAAGTACTTCTTCAAAAAAGGGGTTGAAAGGGACATACTAGAAAATATTAATAGTCATTATTTCTTGGAAGAAAGGAAATGGATAATTTTTATTTTTCTTATTTTTCTTATTTTTTCCTAACTTTCTACCATGGTTTTATGGTACTTTTGTAATAATAATAAAAAAGGAACCAAACAACTGAACAGATAGTAGCATGTTACACTTTTTTTTTAATATTGAGAAAATTTATCTTAGATGTTTCACCACCCCACTCCTTCCCACAATGGGCAAACATTATTTTTTATGGGAAGGATATAGTATCTTGTTCATATCAGGCATCACGGACAGCCAACATGAAGGAGGAAAAATATCATCAGAAAACAAAAGCCATACAGAGGACCCTATATATTTTTCCCACCACTACTTGGATCAGAATTCACCTTCTGTGGTAGATTGAATTATGTACCTCAATTTATGATTATTTAAGACTATGTTCTTAATCTTTCCCTGCCCACTTTCCTGTGGGTGTGAACCCATTGTAAATAGAACTGCTTGTAGGTGTTATTTTATGGTGACATGTGGTTAACTTAAGCATGAGGTTGCATCTTACTCTGGATTACTAGAAGCCTTATAAAGAGAAAGAAACCAGACACCAGAGTAAAGAGGGCCACTGGAAGGAGCCAGAAGCTGGAATTCAACAGAATGGGGAAAAGAAAGAAGAGAACAATGCCTTAAGAGGGGAGGCAGGGATGCAAGCAAGGAACCCCAGGGATCATGGCAGGGCAGCAGGCACCAGAATATTACACACTTTGGAGAGAAAGCATCATTTTGCTGACGCCTCCTCGCTTTTGGACTTCTCCCAGCCTCAAAACCATGAGCCAATAAATTCCTGTTGTTTAAGCCAACCCATTGTGTGGGACTTGTCATAGCAGCTCAGGAAAACTAAGAAACCTTCTAAAATACTTTTTCAATCCATGTAATTATTAATTTAAAATAAATAATTTCACTAAATGTTCTTTTAGGAGTATATACCGTGTTACATTCTGCGTTTCACCACTGAGCAGTATTTACGTCTTTCTTGCTTTCTAAGAAGTTCATTTACATTGGGAGAATAAGGTGATTCTTTTAAAAAAGGAAAGAAGTGATGTGAAATTCAGAGGACAGAGTTATCATTGGCCTTACCATTGTGGGCAGAACATGTCAGGGAAGCATCAGAGAGAGTAAATGGCATGGAAGGAGCTGTGAATAATGAGTGGGAATTTGATAAGCACACTGCAGAGTAAAAGCTGTGGCAGCTCATTGAGAGCCTATTACATGCCAGCTGTAATGGACTTTCATTGCAACCACTTAAGGAGCTGTTATATAGGAGTTTGTATCAACTCATTTTACAGATGAGGAAAGTGAGACTCGGAGAATTAAACAACCTCTCCAAGTTTATACGGCTAAAGATTGACTGAAGCAGGATTCAATTACCACTCCTCTCTTACTCCTTCTACATATTAAGTCCTTATGCCAAGTATATAATCTTATTTATTCATCACCTCTCAAACTTTCTGTTTCTTCTTCTGCAAAATGGTATTTAAGAGACTTGCCCAAGGTTGCAGAGTAAATTTTGATGAAGCTGGGAATAAGGTCTCTTTGACTCAGAACCTGAGTTTGATCAGTGGCTACTCTTAAATGTGTCCACCCTATGACCTTGAGCAATTTACTAAACTTTATAGGGCCACGGGTTCCCGTATTTATAGTACTTATGTTATAGGCTACTATGAAGCATCTGTGAGTTATTATGTATAAAATGCTTAAAATAGGGTCAGGCATAAAGTAAGAATTCTATTATTGTTGTTGTTATTTGTATTATTATTATTACTATAGCATTGTTACCTAGAAAGCAAAATGAATATCAACCATGGCACAGAAGTACATGTCAGTGGTTAATAGAACAATGAGGACTATTCCCTTTTCAAATCTATTACTTCAAAAAGAGAATCTCGGTTTGTTCCTACTTTGATGCTAACAACTCTCTTAAACTGGCTAATCTCTCTGTTTTGGAAGGAGATAGCAGGCTTGGTCTCAGAGCTCTCATTAGCCAAAAATTTCTAGTTTGAAACTAGAAGTTTTCTAAAAATTCAGTTCATTTTTGCAGTTACCTTCTACTCATGGCACATGATACTGATTTTTATATTTGTCTGTTTTGTAATTGACTTAAAAATAATAAGTTTAAGAAGCAAAAATGTATCAAGATAAAGAAAAATATTAAATATAACACCAGTGGTATGTGGCAGTAGCTGCAGTTGAAAAGTAATGCCAAGGGAAGCGGGTGTGGCTCAGTGGATAGAGCCCCCGTTTACCATATGGGAGGCCCGGGTTCGCGTCCTGAGGCATCCTTGTGAGGGCACGCCGGCCTGAGCGGTGCGGTGGGCTGATGCAGCAACCTCATGGCAGGAAGCGGGTGTGGTGCAATGGATAGAGCACCCGTTTACCATATGAGAGGCCCTGGGTTCGCTTCCCGGGGCCTCCTTGTGAGGGCAGGCCGGCTCGCGCGGCGCCGTGGGCTGATGTGGCAAGACCTCACAGCAAGGGGGAGATAAGCAGACACAGAGAAGACACGCAGCAAATGGACACAGCAGCACAAGCAGCAAGGGGGGGATAAATAAATAAAAAATAAATAAATCTTTAAAAAAAAAAAAAAGAAAAGAAAAGTAATGCCAAGCTATGGTTGGGAAATGTGCTATGTGAAGCTGGCAATAAAAATGGAGTGAGCAAATACCAGAGAGGAACTGCTGTGACCAGAATGGAGGGTTTACATAGAGAATTAGTGGGAGATAAGATTGGTAAATCTCTCTTCTCATTTCACCATGGAGTGGTGAAAATGTGGCACTATGAAGCTTCTAGACCTTCATTTGGGAACCTCTGAGTTCCCATGGCATTCAGGTGAGAGGTGTCAGTGGCCACTTCTGTTTGCGATTTAATTTCAAGAAACAAATCTTTTTGGAATAACTGACTGAATTTGGGTTTTCTACACTATAAATCTAAGCTCCAGGAGGGCGGTAAGTGTTTCTGGTCTCCTTATTATTTAATACCCAGTGCCTAATAAACTGCTTGGCGCATACCAGGTGCTCAGTAAAAGCTCAATAATGATTTTCTGAATGAATGAATAAATCCTGCCTGTTGGGGGTCCTTCACTGATTTCATTTTATATTTATGTGGTTACATCTAAGTACTGTGACTGGAATGGCATAGAGAGAAAAAGTGCATTAATTCAAAGTTTAATAGGCATATTACCTTAGATGAGGTCAACAGTGTCATTGTAGAAGTGGCTTGGAGACCAGCCACCGTCAGATGAAATGTTGGTAGCAAAGATTGAGGTATTAAATCAATTCAAGAGGCCCAAAGCGCATTTGGATGTCACTCCTGGGAGGACTATTAGGGGCTTCAGGAGAGGAAATGGTACCGACCACTGAGTTTTCTTTAAGGAACAAATCAGTTTGAATCGTCAGGAGTCTTCATGGATTGCCAGCAGTGGAGAGAGAAAGCGTGTCAGTAGGGCAATCAAGAGCAAAGAGATTATGCTCCCACATAGTGACATTGCTGTTTTAACTGGACAGGAAGCAGGATGATTCATGAGACAAATAGTGTCCTATTAGAATTTTTTTTTTCTGGTGTTCAAAGTTAAGGTTGTCAGGGGGGAATTCTTCCAGCAAAGTTACCTGAGGGATCTATTCTCTCTCTCCAGAGCTTCTTCCCTGCAGTCACGGCACACTGGAGATATCAGTTTAGATTTTGATGTGTGAAATTAGACACTCGTTGGATAATTTTGCTTTTGGTGTGCCTCCTAACTCAGGTATAAGAAATGACAGTGGCAGTTGTGGGATTATAGACATTTTGAAATAAGAGATGCCACATGACAATTTTCCACATTCCTCACAGAGTGGGGAGTTATGACTATTTTTCAAATAAAACCCCTCTGCTTTTACTGAAAAAATAATTTGAAGGTATATCTGTATGATAATCAGGATTTTGCTTCTGAAGACTTATAAGCTCTGTGTTGTGGGATTGCTTTGGAGGGCAACTTCCGTTTTCTAGGTGTAAAAACAGATTGAGAATTTCCCCAAAATTTAGATAATTTTTAGACCAAAAGTTGAAAGGCAAAAACAACAACACTAAATTTTTGGAACTTAATAATACCTAACATATGGAGATCATGTAATATCATGGGCCAACTCTGCTAAGGACTAAACATGAATTATCTCCTTTGATTCTCACAACACTCCATGGGGAACTTTGTTATACTTTGTGTACTCCTCAAAACTTCTGTTAATTAACCAGCCTCCTGTGACTTTTTTTTCTACTGAAATAAATCAGAACCATGCATTGAAATAGCAATTATTTCACAGTATAACTCAGGGTAGTATTATTTAATATAAAATAGGAAGACCCAAATTTGAGGACCCTATTGTGTTAATATTAGAACTCTGAGCCAATATTATATAAATTTTGTCTGGTAAATTTCTGATTAAGTGACACTTGCTCAATGATTATCTTGATCTGAAACTCAGGAAAAAAACAACGATTATACATACATTTTTATTGTGTGATGCCATTAGTCACAATATTATCTATAACTTCTTTAGCATAAGGGTCCTAGTAAATAATTCATTTGACCCAAATATGATAGAATTATTATCAAATATAGGTGTTATTTATTGATTCCAGATCATGAATTCAGATTGGTCTTCAATGTCTTTGAAGGGGACCTCAAATGATAAAGAAATTTCAGGGAACTTGGAGTAACTCCAAGAGAAAAGAGAAGGGCAAAACACAGCAGCATTCTATAGAAGCATAACATAAATCTGAATATTCTCCAACTGGGCTGTTTTGAATGTGGTGATTTTATTCTTTCCCAGACTGAGCTTAAAATGAAAGGGGAGGAGTGTTCAAAGCAAAGATGCTGAAGTAGATGAATTGAAAATCTGCATAGTTTCTAGCCCTGCTACTAGAAATACATAGCTTAGTTTGGAGTTTGGAGCCTATATTTGGGATCAAATACTCAGTCAGGATAATGCTTTTAGGTAGCCTGAACTAGTACCTTCTAATATTTAGATTATTACAGATAATTAAAAGTTATCTTATTATTTATTGTTAATATCTTCTAAAATGATTATACTCACATTGGTCCTTTATCAACTAACATTATTGAGTGTTTACTATTTACTAGGCAATGTGCAAAGTGTTTTGCAGGTGTTTTTCATTTAATACAAAGATCAATCAGGTAGCAACTATAATTTTTCTCATTTTAAAATGCAGACCTAAAGATAGAAAGAGGTGATGGTAATGATAAGCATTTTTACAAGGATACATCATTGAAAAAATTCAGATAGAAAAAACCCTGTCCTCATGGAATTTGCATCTTTGTGGGTCACTCATGCTCACAGAGCTAGTTAGCAGCAGATTTTGATTCAAACCCCAGTGTGTCTATATTCAACATCCAGGCTCCTAACTCCAACACTATTATCAAGGCCAAAAAGCCAGATTTACATTTGAAATTCCCTATCATAAACACCTCAAGCCAGAGTATCCAAGCACACAGTTAATACTCTATTATTTTGGATGTCCTGTTTTGTTTAAGTGGCTTTTCTGGTAGGTCACATGTTTGTACGGTGC
>JAQZBX010114137.1:0-10045 GCA_029593785.1 Cabassous unicinctus
AAAAAAAAAAAAAAAAAAAAAAAAAAGATCCCAGTACATCTACATGCTCCACTCCTTCTGGAGTATAGTATTTCTACTTCTTTTCTTTCTCCCAATATTCTAGAATTTACAAAATGTCTTCCCATTTAATTAATAAATTAATTTCTTTATTTCTTCTCCCTTTGTTTTCAATTACATTAACCTCCTGCATTCATTTCCTCATCTTAAAATGGCAATAATAATCATTCCCATCCCATCGGGTTGTTGTAAAAATTAAATGAGAAAAAAACTAATGTGTTTTTTACACATTATATGCCAATTTCTGGCATATAGTAAGTGCTTAATAAATGTTAGCCCCTATTATGGTTGTTTTTATTATTACCTTCACCTCCTGATCCACATGGAATTATGATCTAAGTGGCAGATATTATTTTTGTGAATCCCAAAAAAGAGAAGAATTATATTTGTAAACTGGTCTGTTCCTCTGGGTGCGATGTCCTTTGATTGTATTAGATTCGGTGAGGGGCCTCTGATTGTTTACTTGATAAAATCAATTTATAGCTTCTGATTGGGCTATGTCAATAAGGTGTAGCTCAGATTGAGTCCCTGCCCCCTTTGGCCTATATAAATGGACACTCACTCAAAAAGACACACAGAAGACACGGAAGAGGAGAGAACTTGGTCATTTCAGTCCTGCCATGTAACAGAAAGGAGAAGGCTCAAACAGCTAGCATCCTGGGAAGCGGGATGAGCCATTTGCCTGATAATTTGCAGCAGAAGAGAACAGAGCAGCTGAGCAGCTGAGAAGGCCTGAGAGACCAGGCAGAGATTGCCTGCCATCTTGCTTCAACATGTGGCACCTGACTTTGGTAAGAAAGCAGCCTTGAGTTGGACTCTCTAGGGTCTTATAACTGTACGCCTTTATCCCAAATAAATACCCTTTATAAAAACCATCAGTTTTCTGGTACTTTCATCAGCACCCCTTTGACAGACTAATACAATCTATCTGCTCAGTTTGATAATTTTTTTTCAATTTTTTAGAAATTTATTTTTAGAGCAGTTGTGGATCATGCAGAAAATATAGAATTCCCACATACCCCTCCACTCCCCAACACACACACAGTTTCCGCTATTATTAACATTTTTGCCTTGGTGTGGTATATTTGTTACAATTGATGAAACAATATGATTAGAATTATATTATTAACTTGGGGAGTGGACATGGCTCAAGCAGTTGAGCACCTGCTTCCCACATAAGAGGTCCCGGGTTCAGTCCCCGGTGCCTCCTAAAAAAAATAAAAACAAACAACAAGCAAACAAAAAAAAAACCAACTCAGGGGAGCCGATGTGGCTCAGTGGTTGAGCGCCAGCTTCCCACATACAAGGTCCCAGGTTCAATGGCCCCGGTACCTTAAAAAAAAAAAAAAGAATTACATTATTAACTATAGTCCATAATTTACGTTAGGATTCATGTTGTACAGTCGTATGTGTTTGTGTTTTTTTTTTATTTTATTGTGGTAACATATACACAACCTAAAATTTCCCATTTTAACCACTTTCAATTATACAATCCAGTGGTGTTAATTACACACATCATATTGTGCTAACATCACCAACTCCATTACCAAAACTTTTTCATCATCCCAAACAGAAACTCCATACCAATTTAAACATTAACTTCCCATTCCTCCTCCTACCCTTGACCTGTATTCTAATTTCTGACTCTATAAATTTGGATATTTTAATCATTTCACTTCAGTGAGATCATATAATAATTGTCCTTTTGTGTCTGGCTTATTTCGCTCAACATGTCTTCAAGCTTCATCCATGTAGTAGCATGTATCAAAACTTCACTATTTTTTACCATTGAATGATATTCCATTGTATGCATGTACCACATTTTGTTTATCCATTCTTCTGTTGATGGACACTTAGGGTTACTTCCACCTTTTGGAAATTTTGAATAATACTGCTATGAACATTGGTGTGCAAATATCAGTTCCAGTCCCTGCATTCAATTCTTTTTTTCTTTGTTTTTAACTTTATTTTGTACATTTAATAATTGAAAATATAAACAATTAAAAACTAAAAAAGTAAACACAGATGAATAAATACATACATTTCTCAATGCATTCAATTCTTTGGGGGTATATACCTAGAAGTGGTATTGCTGGGTCACATGAAAATTCTAGGTTTAACTTGCTAAGGAATCACTAAAAATGTTTTCCACAGCAGCTGTACCATTCTACATTCCCACCAAAAATGTAAGAGGTTTCCTATTTCTCCCCATCCTTGCCAACACTTACTTTTTGTTTTTTAAGTAATAGCCATCCTAGTGGGTGTGAAGTGGTATCTCATTGTAGCTTTGATTTGCATTTCCCTGATGGCTAATGACATTGAGCATCTTTTCATGTGCTTATTGGCATTTGTATATCTTTGGAGAGATTTCAAGTCCTCTGCCCATTTTTTAATTGGGTTCTTTGTCTTTTTGGTGTTGAGTTGTGGGTGTTCTTTATATATTCTGGATATTGAACCCTTATCAGATATACGGTTTCCAAATATTTTCCTCCATTCTGTAGACTTTCTTTTCACTTTCTTGATAATATCCTTTGATATACAAAAGTTTTAAATTTTGATGAAGTCTAATTTATCTTTTTTTTTTCTTTTGTTGCTTATGCTTTTTGTGTAAAATCTAAGAAACCATTGCCTAACACAAGGTCCTGAAGATGTCCCCCTATGTTTTCTTATAGGTGTTTTATAGTTCTAGTTTTCAGTTTGATTATGACTTTCTCAATAAGTATGTAGAAATCGGCTTGTAATGGTTTAAACATAGTATCAACTGAAGGCAGGGTAAGATATGGAGAATTTTCTACTAATGTATTTATGATGCTAATTTGATCTCTTCTACTCTAGAAATAAATTTCAAAACTTCTCCCAGGGGGAAAGAATTACAAAATACAGAGTACCCAAAAATAACATATTTTTTTATAAGCCCAGTACAAACTTGACAATTCCATGCCCTTACCATTATTTATTGGACCTCTTCAGTACAAATTCTTACGGAATCTCTCTCCCCATCCTACCCTCACAGACTCCACAGTGGAATAATCCAGTGTCTTGGTATTCAAGGTATGGTCCATGGACCAACATCAGCATCACCCATGAGTTCTTAGAACTGCAATATTTCAGGCTCCAGGCCCGCTGAGCCAGTAGCTGCGGTTCAGTTAGGATGCCCAGGTGATGTGTGTAGACAGTAAAGTTTGAGAAGCACTAATCTATTAATGTTTAGCTTTTTCCACTTGAAAGGGTCAGGAAAACTTCAAGCATTTTACAAATAGATCAGGTGTTTTAGCTTCCTAGACTGCTGAAAGCAAATACCATGAAATGGGTTGGCTTAACAATGGGAATTTATTAGCTTAGTTTTGAGACTGAGAAGTATGTCCAAAGCAAAGGATCCTTGACTCCTCCATCAGATGGTGTCTTCCACTGGTCTCTCCCTTCGCTTCCAGGTTTTGTGACTTTCAGCTCCTTGCTTCCTGTGGCTTTTCTCTCTCTTTGTCTGAATTTATTCTCTTATAGATGACTCCAGTAAGAGGGTTAAGACAAATCCTGAATGCGGTGGGTCACATCTTAACTGAAGTAGCCTTGTCAGAATGTCCTATTGGTTGTACACTTTGGATGAATTGTATGCTTTATTAATATGTATCAATAAAACTGATTGTCAGAAAAAAAAATAAAGATCCTACTTACAATGGGTCCACACCCACAGGAATGGTTTGAATTTAAGAACATGCCCTTCTGGGGTACATACAGCTTCAAACCTCATTATTTCTCAACCTTGGCACTATTGATGTTTTTTAATTTAAAAAAAAAAAAGTTTTTTGGGAAGCGGGTGTGGCGCAATGGATAGAGCACTCGTTTACCATATGATATGAGAGGCCCCGGGTTCGCTTCCCGGGCCTCCTTGTGAGGGCAGGCCGGCTTGCGCAGCGCTGTGGGCTGATGCGGCAAGACCTCACAGCAAGGGGGAGATAAGCAGACACAGAGAAGACACGCAGCGAATGGACATGGCAGCACAAGCAGCAAGGGGGGGATAAATAAAATAAATAAATCTTTAAAAAAAAAAAAAGTTTTATTAGAGCAATTGTAAGTTTACAGAAAATCATGCAGATAGTACAGAGTTCCCATATACCTCCCACGCCTACACACAGTTTTCCCCATTATTAACATTTTGCATTAGTGAGGTACCTTTGTTACAAGTGATGAAACGATATCATTATAATTATAGTATTAACTGTACTCTATAGATTACGTCAGGGTTCACTCTTTGTGTTGTACAGTTCTATGGATTTATTTTATTTTATTTCATTTTATTTTATTTTATTCTGGTAACATACATAAAACCTAAAAAGTCCCATTTTATCCACTTTCAATTACACAGTTCAGTGGTGTTAATTACATTCACAATGTGTGCTACCATCACCACCAACCATTACCAAAACTTTTCTATCAACCCAAATAGAAAATCCATACCAATTGGGGCAACAACTCTGTACCAAAAGGAGCATTAACTCTCCCTTCCCCACCCCCACCAGGACCCTGATAACTTTGATTCTAGTTTCTGACTCTGTGATTTTGCATATTCTAATCATTTCATTTAAGTGAGATCACACAATATTGATCCTTTTGTGTCTGGCTTATTTTACTCAACGTGATATCTTCAAGGTTCATCCATGTTGTCGCATGCATCAGAACGTCATTCCTATTAACGATTGAATAATACTCCATTGTGTGTGTATATATACATTTTGTTTATCCATTCATCTGTTGATGGACACTTGGGATTGCTTCCATCTTTTGGCAATTGTGAATATCAGGGTGCAAATATCTGTTGGAGTCCCTGCATTCCATTCTTTGGGGTGTTTACCTAGAAGTAGAGTTGCTGGGTCATATGGTAATTCTGTCCTTAACTTTCTGAGGAACTTCCAAACTGTTTTCACAGTGGCTGCAACATTTTACATTCCCAAGAACAATAAATGAGTGTTCCTGTTTCTCCACATCCTCTCCAATACTTGTTATTTATTTATTTTCAATAGTAGCTTTTCTAGTAGGTGTGAAGTGGTATCTCACTGTGATTTTGATTTGCATTGTCCTGATGGCTAATGACTTTTTTTTTTTTAAGGAAGTACCGGGGAATGAACCCCAGACCTCATAGATGTGAAGCAGGCATTCAACCACTGAGCTACACTTGCTCCCCTGCTAATGATTTTTGAGCATCTTTTCATGTGCTTTTTGGCCATTTGTATTTCTTCTTTGGAGAAATTTCTATTCAAGTCTTTTGACCACTTTTTGACTGGGTTGTCATTGTTTTTCAGTTGTAGAATTTCTTTATGTATTCTGGATATTAAACTGTTATCAGATATAAGGTTTCCAAATATTTTCTCCCTTTCTATAGGTTGTCTTTTTACTTTCTTGATAAAGTCCTTTAATGCACAAAAGTTATTAAAAGTCCCACTTATATTTTTCTGTTGTTGCTTGTGCTTTTGGTGTAAAGTCTAAGAAACCATTTCTTAATACAATGTCCAAAATATGCTCCCCTATGTTTTCTTGTAGGAGTTTTATAGTTTTGTTTCTTATATTTAAGTCTTTGATCAATTTTGAATTAATTTTGTATATGGTGTGAGGTTGGGGTCCATCTTCATTCTTTGGCATATGACTATCCAGTTTTCCCAGCACCATTTTTTTTTTTTTTTAAAGATTTATTTATTTATTTATTTATTTATTTATCCCCCCCTTGCTGCTTGTGCTTGCTGTGTCCATTCGCTGTGTGTCTTCTCTGTGTCTGCTTATTTTCCCCTTGCTGTGAGGTCCCGCTGCATCAGTCCCTCGCACCGCGCGGGCCGGCCTGCCCTCACAAGGAGGCCCCGGGAAGCGAACCCGGGGCTTCACACATGGTAAACGGGGGCTCTATCGACTGAGCCACTCCCGCTTCCCCCAGCACCATTTGTTGAAGAGACTCTTCTTTCCCCCATTGAGTGGACTTGGCACCCCTGTCAAAAGTCATTTGGCCATAGATGTTAGGGTATTATTGACATTTTGGGTCAAATTTCTTTGTAGTGGGGGGCTGTCTTGTGCATTGCAGGATGTTTAGCAGCCCCTACCCACTAGAGGCCAGTAGCACCCCCCCAAACCAGTTGTGACAGCCCAAAATGTCTCCATGTTATACTTGATTTTATTGTTAATTTCACCTTTTGACCTGTCTGGGCTTATAATGTCATCTGTTTGATTCTGACATTGGATAACAATGTTATTGTTTTATGAGATAATGCTTGAGTGCTCAATGTCTCTGGGGTGAGGGGGACAAAATTACCCTCTGTTGAGAATCACTGAAATAGATCTACTAACTTTGATAGGTTTTTTTTTTTAAGATTTATTTTATTTATTTATTCCTCCTGCCCTTGTTGTTTGCACTCGCTGTCTGCTCTCTGGCCATTCACTGTGTGTTCTCTGTATCTGCTTGCCTTCTCTTTAGGAGTCACCAAGAACCAAACCTGGGACCTCCTATGTGGGCGAGAGGCACTCCATCGCTTCAGCCACCTCCACTCCCTGCTTTGTCGTGTCTCTCATTGTCTTTTCTCTTTGTGTCTCCTTGCTGTATCATCTTGTTGCATCAGCTCACTGCGCCTGCCCATCATGCCAGTCGCTGTCTTGCTCATGTTCTCCAGGAGGTACCAGGAACCAAAACTGGGACCTCCCAGGTGGTAGGCAGGAGCTCAATCACTTGAGCCACATCTGCTTCCCTGATAGGTTTTTCATTTCTTCTAGGGTCAGAGCACCTGATAGAACAATTTTTATTGTTGTTGTTAGGATATGTTATTAGTTTATTATTTGAGACTAAGGCTTTGAAACATGATTTTTATAAGAGGTTATCAACATTTAATAATATATTACTGTTCTTTTTTGCTCTTTAAGTTTATTACTAATGGTGATTATACCTGAATCTCTTCTTGCAATCAGAAATCTAGTGCACCAGGCAGGCAGTACAACACAAGGCAAAAAGTCAGAGCAACCTACTAAATGGTGAGGATCAAAGGAAGTGTAATGAGCCTAATTTGGCGTGGCATATAGTAGCATTTCTCCTTTTGTTCAGAGTCATAGAGTCACAGAATATCATATCTAGTAGCATCTCTTCATCAACATTAGTTTCCAGGACTTCATTTCATTGCAAAAGCTAAAAAAGAATAATTCATGAATTCAACAAATATTTATTAAGTATAATTAGGAACTTGGCACAAAGCCCCTGCCTTTAAGGAACTTATGATTTGATGAGGAACTGAGATCCTAATTCTATCCTATCCTATCAACCTGTTCTTCTTACAGACTTCCCCATCTCAAAAAATGGTAACTCCATCCCTTCCAGTCACTGAGGCTGAAATCCATTCATGAATTCTCTCACATATCCCAATGCAACCCTTTAAGAAGTCATTTTTATTCTACCTTCAAAATATATTGAGAATGACAACACTTTCATGGCTACCATCCTGGTCCAAGCCACAATCAATTCCTGGATTATTTTGGGGTCACCTAACAGTTCTTCCTGTTTCTACCCTTGCTTCCCCAGCCTATTCTCATGACAGCATCCAGAATGCTCCTGTGAAAATTAGAAGCAAAAAAAAAAAAATTAGAAGCCAGGATGGCTCCAGATCTTGCTTGGAGGAAAAGCCACAGCATTCACAATGGCCTATGATAAGGCCCTATCATGTGCCCCCTACCCTGCCCCTTTATTGCTCTGCCCTGTCCCCCTCTTGTTCAGTTCACTCTGATCACAGCTCTGGCCTCCTTGGTTGTCCTTAACACACAGTGGTACATTGGTACAAGTTTAACTACTAGCTCTCAGAAAAAAAAGGGCCAGAATTTTAGCTGACTTTCATGGTATAAATACTCCCACTATGGCTTACTTCAAGCTATCAAAGTGATGTCACGCATTGTGAAGTTGTGAAGAGATGTGTAGTAGCACACCATTATATAGTATTTCCATCATGCAGATACAATAGAAGTAAATAACTTCAAGAGGGTAGGTAACAGTAAAATGCAATAACATTATTAAAAAGTGATGAGTTTTTGAGTATTTATTACCTTTGCTTTTAATGTAATCTATCTCATACTAAATTTACATAATTTAATTTTTTAATGGCTGTGTTTGACAACCAGCTTGCAAAACTCCTGGAAATTTAACGATTGGCTCCCAAGAGCCAGTACAAGCTGGCTCCAGCACACCACTGTAAATAACACACCAAACATGCTCCTGCCTCAGGGCCTTTGAACTTGTTTTTCCACCTGTCTAGAAAGCTCTTCTCCCAAATATTTTCAAGAAATTCCTCCTTAATTTCCTTCAGGTCTTTACTTGAATGCCACATTATAAGTGATGCCTTCCCCAGCCACCCTATCTAAAATTGTAACTGACACACATTTCCTATTTTCCTACCCTGCTTCATTTTTAACCTTAGCACTTATCACCATATAACACACTACTTCTCTCACTTATGTTATTTAATTTGTATGTTTTCCATTAGTCTAGACACTCAATCAAAGTACAGATTTTTGTAGGATTTTTTCCCTGTTGAATCCTTAGCATTTAGAACAGTGATTAGCAAAGAGTGGGCTCTCAATAGAGTATTTGTTGAATGAATAGATTGTATCACTTCTTTTCATTTCCTTGATTTTATTTCCTTCTGTTTTTCATTGCCTAATACATAAAGGATTATTTTTGTGTGTGAAAGAGATGACATACATTTCCAACCAATAGGTATCAACTATACCTTCTCTATTTCACTCCTTATATATGTAGACCTATTACCCCAGGTCATCATTACTTTTAGCTTAGAAATATTTTAGGGAACACAACTCTGTGGCTTCCCCTGTCCTGTCTGAGAATGGTCCAAATGGTACGTCATCTCTCATTTCTCCATGAGTAAGAGAATCTGTGCCCTCTTGTTAAGTGTCACCTAGTAGAACATTATGAATTTCTCAGAATGTCAAACTAAACTCCTAGATTTAGCAGCCTTGCCAGATACTTTTTCACTACGTTCCCAAGAAGGCAGCCACTCACTTTCAGACAATTGTTAATCCTGCTCCTGATTGATTCGAAGTTCTTAGATGCCATGTAGATAGTTCACTGAGGTCTTGGTGCCACAGGACATTTAACTCCATAGACAAGAATCATAATTTTCCTTAAACATTTTCAACATTGGCAACAAGAATAGGTTTGCACCCTGGATTAGGGATTCCCCAGGTCAATTGTTTCTTGAAAAGGGTATCCTTTCCCTCCTTGCATCATACTTCAGGATCATATACAATCATATTTTTGTCCAAGTTAAATCGGTAATATTTTTGAAATCTAAATATGTGATGTTATGTACAATTTTATGAAGTATTTTTAAAAGCAAATAAAAAACAATCCCCTTAGAAGTTGTTACAGAGAAACATTTCACCCAAAGGATCCTTTCAGGCCTTACAAAGTTTAAGATTCATTGGAAGAAAAAGCCCATTGAATTCTGAGTTCAACAACTGAATATGCACAGGTAGTCAGACTCATGGTATATTTAGTCCAAGTACCTGTTTTTTATGGCTGGTTAGAAGAAATACATGTTTAAAGGCCACTGCTGTATCCCTGAGAGCAAAGTGTTATTAGTTTTCTGAAAAATAGTGAAAAGAACAATTCCATTATTGAAATAATAGATTACATATCTTTTTTTTTTTAAAGATTTATTTATTATTTATTTATTTATTTTTTATTTATTTATCCCCCCTTGCTGCCATCCCAAACTCCTCAGGATTGGGCAAAGAGTTATGGACTAGAGTGGACTTAATGGTATTCTGTTGTAGACATAATGTGATTCAAGCAATGGAAGAAATTACAACAGTGAGGTCGAGCCAGTGGCCACTGGATGCTTTTGGGGCAGGGAAGGGAAAAGCAGTTGTAATACAGGTGCTTTTTCCGGACTTGGGAATTATCCTGAGTAACATTACAACGACAGATATAGGGCATTTTTTTTTTTTTTTTTTT
>JAQZBX010114138.1:0-10046 GCA_029593785.1 Cabassous unicinctus
CATGAATACTATAGACATTTTCCATAAATGAAATGTAACCATTAACTGAATCCTTCTTTTACTCTTTGATTAATGCAAATCACAAACAAAAAATCATAATACGGTTTGATGAGAGATAATTCAACTGTCTATTAAAATGAATGCACTCACAATGAACTGGGAAGGACAAAATTTTAGATGGTCAAGGCTTATATAATTATGATCAGCAGAATCATCTGGGCTTATTAGTTTAGTATGGTTTCTAAATTATCCAGAAACCTGAGGAAGAATTAGAGTGAGAGCGTTGTTAGCCAAGTCATCTATAAATTCAGTAATAGGACCGTTTGATGCAGAATTAGTCAACAGAGTTTAATAAAAAGGCTTTTGAGAAAGTAAAGCTGGTTAACGACAACAAAAAAGAAAACAAAAGAAGGTGCTTCGGAAGGCTCAAAGGATTGTTTTCAAAAATACTGGAGTTTTACTTTAGAAGTAAACTCTTAATAGAATTAAATAAAATGCTTAACAATTGCTTCATGTCTGGAGATACAAAAAATATATAGCAGACCTAATTCAATAATAATGAAAGAGCGGTAATTTACCTCTCATTTACTTGATAACAAAGTAAAATATTATTTGAGCATTGCTTTTATAATAGGTGAGACAATTATGGTTGGAGGAGACCAAAGGATTAACCTGTTTCTTACCATTATTATAATATCCTGTATACAAATGAGTATGCAAATTATAGTTTTATTTTTGATGTTTTATTCTACTTTCTACATTGTGCTGCAAGTATTTCTTTTGCTTTTCCTATTTATTAATTTATTTATTGGTATTTGCCTTTTTTATTGGAGACTTTCCTCAAAATGTCACTTTCTCCATGGTTTTTAATTCATTTTTAAGAAATTAAGGTATTGATAAAATTGTTAGAAACCTTGTGTTCAGAGGCCTTCATTGAGGACCACTGGGCAGTAACTTGTTTCATTGGAGTATCCCTAAATATCATTGAGCTTCTTTCTTGGGCTTGTAAATTAATTTAAAGAGAAAATTTCTACTTTTCTTCTATATGCTGAGCAGGAGGATATCAGCAATTTGGGAACAAACCCGGGGAAGGGGCAAGAGGAGGCCACAGTAAAATTAGCCCTTTATATAATCTTCTTTTCAACTATGTGGTTGCTCCCATAACCATCTACTGCCTGGTGTCCATGAGCATGGAGCCTCTCTGGTTCAATTGTACCAGAGAACAAACATCCAGGCTTCCCTGTACCTGGGATCTGAGAGGCACAGTGGTTGGTACCAGGGGTTTTAGCAGAATGGAATCAACTTACTACTCTTTCTGTAGAATTTTATCCAGTTCTCCAGTTTTCAGTTCCTTTCCAACCATTTGCTATCCAAGGTACCTAGTTTTGAGTCTTTTTGTGGACCTCAGAAAATTATGTTCTTAAACTAACCCATTCCTGTGCTTGTAAACCTATTCTATGTGGGAGCTTCTGGTTAGATTCCGTTAAGGGATCTTTTGATTAGATAACTTAGGATGAGATAACTTCAGTTAAGGGCCTCTGATTAAATTGCAGGACCCAGGGTATCTAATTCTCTTATTGGAGTCCTGTATAAATGGAGAAGAAGGGAGAGCAAGAGCGCCATTTTACCCTGCCATGTGAAAGAGGATTCCAGGATCACCTGCAGCCACAGAAAGACAGAGAAACCCTGAGAGGCTGAGAGTGGAGAAGCTGAAGCTGAAGCTGAAGCAACAAGGGCCAGAGGAGAGGGGAGAGATGTTCTGTATGCCTGATTGCCCACAGCTGAGCTCAGGGAGAAAGTGAGAAAGTGAGGAGAAGGCAGAGCCCAGATGCCATTTTGCCTTGCCACGTGGCAGGAGTCTAGGATCGCCGGCAGCCGAGCTTTGGTTAGACAGCTTCTCTGATGATGCCTTAATTTGGACATTTTCACACCCTCAGAACTGCAAGCTTTTAATGTAATAAATCTCTATTGTAAAGGCCAACCCATTTCTAGTATTTTGTATTGGCAGCCTTTAGCAAACTAAAACATGAGTGCCTCAATTCTCCTATGACATGAATCAGCTTGTTTCTTGTTGATTTTTTTCCTAGGGCAAGCACTCAGATTTTACTTTTGCATATTCTGTAAAATCAGATATCCATTTTCCAGAATGTCTCAGTTGCTCTCCTTCTCAGAGTTTCTTTATCCCTGTAAGTTGCTACTGTTTTAATTTATTTAATGTCAACTTAGCAGGCTTTAAAGGTGACTAAAAGTAAAGATGTGTTCAATCTGCCAAGTTTCCTGGAAATCACCAACATACCCTTCTGTCCTTATGTTTTGGCTCCTCCCCCATAGGTGTCATTCTTCAGTCAGCTGTCCCAAATCCTTGTGTATTTTTCCAGGCCTACATTTTTGGTCATGCTCCCTCTCCCACATCAACCAGAAGGCTCTTTTCCCTTTGGGATGCTCTTTCTTTCCATATATCAATATTCCATTCACATTTCAGATCCAAACCATATCTAACCATGAAGTCACTCATCTGCCTATCTTGCATTAGTTTCTCTTTCTTCTGTGTTTATTTAGTTCTCACTTGTACCTGAATGACAGAATCAATATTATTCTGCCTTGATTTAGGTTTTCTTTTCCCTGTAGAATTTATTCTACTTGAAAATGGAAAACTCACTCATCTCAGTCACCTCTGTATAGTCTGTATAACATAAATGCATATTTGTTGAATTATGACAATTGAACTCCGAACTTTTACAAGAAAATACAGTGTTTCTTCTGCTTCTTCACTCTTCTTTATTTTTTCACTTGTTTCTGGAAGACTAAAGCTCAAACACTTTTGCCAACTATTAAAACTCAGAGCCATATCTCCATTTCTGTTTTTCATAAAATCAAATAACAATTAGTTTTTAAATACTTAATATTAAATGAAATTAATCGAACATTATGTGAATGCAAGAAAAAGTTCTTGGCACTCTTTTAGGAGTTGTGGAAGCCAAAATGTTAGTATAAGGCTTTAGAGCTGGCTTTATTTAACTTGCAGGGTAATTGGAGAAACAAGGCTCAAACATCTGAAACAATATACAATTCAAGGCAGTACAGAATCAAGGGCTAAATTGTGGGTTGTGTGTGGTCAATGGAGAAAAATGAAAGGTTATAAGTCTTCTTAAGAATGGGTAGGAATTCAAAAGAAAGGGAAGAAAATCAGAGAAAATTTAAATCAAAACAACACAATTTTTGAAATCATAGAGGAACTTTGGTGATTATTGTGCAGGACCTGGAGAAATGATAGAAAGTCTAAAGCAGTTTTGACATGACAATAGTTTGGATGCACAATAAAATGTATTTGCTTGCTTAAGAGCAAGCTACCAACAAAACAAATTCAAATTAACCAAGTCAAGCACATATAACACATTTAAAGGTGGATAATACCAGGGTTTCTAAAGTTCACCAGCCTGAAAGCCAGCACAAGGCAGGCGGGTACCGTAAGGAGAGGTCTCAGAAGCTGGTGTGTTTTGGTGGATCTAAAGAGGTTGGCCACAGGCACGGGTAGCAGTCTGGCAGTGAGGGCGGCAGCAGGCCTTGCAGGGCAGCACAAGCAATGGAGCCAGGAGTCAGAACCACTTGGTGTCCGTCTGCCCCTACTTGATGCCCACCAAATCCGTGTTGCCCTGGGCTTGCACACCTCAGAGGTCTGGTCGTCAATGTTCTTATTGCGGGAGTATCCCTCTGGCAGGCATGAGTGAGTCCATACCAAATCCTCACATAAATGTCTAGCTATCAATTGTTAGACTAACATGTTTTTCTCAATTTTCTTACATTCTAAATGTGGTCAACATGTTTACAATATTTCTGGGATTCAAGATGACTAATATCATTCCAATATACCACAGGGGTCACGAGGAAACTATTCTGACTGGAGCAGCAGTGGGCCTATTTTGGGGAGTTGTGGAGAAGTATGAGCAGGCCAGGGATATTTATGCTATCCATGCCTTGAAACCAGAGGAATTTATAAAAATGAAATAGGGAGCCACTAACCAAAGGAGTATGATGATGAAGACGGTGCTTTAGAAAATGTATGTCCAGCCTCCAAAAGAATGACAACATTGAACAGAGAGTAACTGGAAACCAGAACTAGCCTAGGAATTCTAGGTCATGAAATTTTAATCTCAAGGAGACAAGATGCTGATGGGACAATCAAGAACAGGAATGAGAGAAAAAGTCTCCTGACTGTTTTCAAATGCTCATTCTAGTTGATTTTTCTGTTAAGGAGCCATATTCTCGAGTTGCTTGTACAGGATTGGTTCAAGAAGGTGAGTTTAAAGACTGTTGAAGGAGTCTAACTCTCAGAGATGAAGGTTTGGGCTGGTGTGATAATTCTGAATATAAAAAGAAGATGCTTCATGGATGTGAACATACTTCCAGTGTGTTCCAGGGACAAGATAGGATAATCTCTGGAGCTCAGATTATTATTTTTTTTAATTTAGCTTCTTTCTGCTCTTTTCTTTATATAATAGACTTGATTTCCAAATAAAATGGTATGATTTTTACATGAAATTTCATCACATTTAGGACATTAGGAGTCTGGGACACTACTACTCATCCCTTATGTCTTCTTAACAAAAGGAACATTTTTATTCTTTTTTTTTCCTTATCAGATCATACCTTATAAATGTGAAGCAGCCAGATAGGTTTTACCTGAGCAAAGCATGCTCCTCCCATATGCTTGCTACTTGCTACAATTATAGCAGTTCAGCTATTTTTCTCTTCAAAAGGCTTCACTTTTTGTTTCAAGGAAAATTATCGAGGAGATGTGACACATTTCAATCTGATTTTCACTCTAAATGTCTAAGGGTAGATCTTTTCTGAGTGTGGGTTTTGACAGGAGAATGGAGGTGAAAGAAAGGAGATCAGATGGCTTTGGATTTGGAGAGAAGGGAAAGGTATCCTAAGAGGAGAGAAAAAGAGCACACCACGTGTAATGGAAGTGATGTTTCTGCCAAAAAACAAATTTCTTCTATTACACCTCCATATACCCCCAACCATTAGTGAATTACCAACTGAGATATTAACCCACAATGATGGCATGATTTTTCTAAGTACATCAGAAACAAAAGATCCACAAGCTGATTTTTCATATCATTTGGTTCTTTCCCTGTTACCTTTGACTTCAATTTGATGATTGTCACATATGTCTTCCAGGGGACACAGACTAAATCAATCCCTTATATTATTCCCCATCCCAGGGATGCATGGTCTAGGCTGACTTGTTATATTAAAGAGACTTTGGTGCCCATTACAAAGTTCAAGTACAGAGTTTACTTCCAAATCTATTTCAGAGGATGCTTTTAATATTTGGAACATAATGTATCCTGAGACAGATGCTTTTAATGATCATGTCTCTGCCTTTATCTCTATTACTTTTATCTATATCAATGAAGGAGTCACACTGGAAATAGGATTGTTGAGTTGGAGGGCATAATCAAGTGAACCCTTACTGCATTTTCAGTTTGGAATTACATGTCTCCAAATATTGCTTTAGGGGAAAATCAATGGGTATAAATAGAAAATGCTTAACTATGAGAAAAATCAACTTTGAGGTGAAGTGTTTGAAATATACAGTTATAAAGAAAAAATTCCAAAAAGTATATATTTCTGCTTCTGGGGACGAAAAATGATGAGCCACAAAGTACATTTGTTTTATATTAACGATTTCTATCTTCTCACATTCATAATTGCTTTAGTTAATGTAAAAGTTAAGATCTTAATATGATTAGACCTTTGTTTGGCTAAACTGAAAATGTTGTATAAAGAAATAATATTACAGGGAGCAAGAAATGTACTACTTTGGAAAATGCAGCAAGAGTTATATATTCGAGTGATGCTGGGTCCCATGATTTTTAATTTGCATATGAATAATTGATATGCATTCCCCAATAATGCCAGCTTCTGAGCACTACATTCATGATGAATTATGTAGAATCACTTCACAAATGTCTTTAATAGTCAAGGGAGTTACCACCCTCTAAGGTATGTAGAAAATAAAAATCATTTGTTTGAAAAATGTAATAAAAACAGGAGATCTGATTAAAAGCATTTGGTAAAGGAAAGTTTCTTGATCAACTAACTTTTTTTTATGTGTGCTTTATCTTCCAGAAACTATACTAGGCTTCGGGAATATGAAAGCACATATGAATCCCCAGGAAAGAAAAACATTGTGAAATTGCACAAGTACCAAAGATGCAGAGCAAATAGTAACTAGTTTGGGGCAAACCCTGTGAGTTAGAGTTCCATAGAAGAAGGGAAATTTGATTTGAAGGAAGAAAGGAGTTAAATAAGTATATGTAAGAACAAGGAGATTCATGTTTACAAAAATATGGTATGTCAAAGCATGGAGCCTGGGTGATTCAGCATGTATTTGACATTGTTTTTAGTATTAGAACAAGAAAATTTATGTAGGCTAAACTTTTGATCCTAAAACATCAGCATGTGACAAGAGCAGGACTACTTCTATAGCTAGACCAACATATGATAGGAGTTTTCACTTTCTCTTTGGAAAGAATGATTGCTCTTGATCATCAAGTCAGCCTAGAACTAAGAAAGAGACATAAGAGTGCTAATTAAGGTTCACAGAAGTTATTTCAGTGCTCATTGCCCTGAAGTTTTGAAGAGATGAGCTTCCTTGAATTACCCCAGTTTTGTTGTGTTATATATTTTTCACTCCTGTGTGTTGGGTTTGATGAAACACAGCCCTGTTGGTCTTTAACAATTACACAACAATGCACTGTCTTGCTGAGTCAAAAGGGCTGGTTGCCTCAGTTGTCAAGGAACTGAGAGAAGTATAGGCAATATAGCACAATGGTTAATTTGGGGGCTCTAGAGACAGATTGCCTGGATTTAAATTCTGAAACCACAATTTACTAGGTGTATGACCTTTGGAAGGTTATTTAAACTCTTTTTACCTTATTTTTCTCATCTATAAAATAGGAATAGTAGTAGCATCTCCACAGAATTATTGGGAGGATTAAATCAGTCAATATATGTAAATCACTTAAAAGAGAGCCAGTACATAACAACAGTGTCATAAATATTAGCTAATATTACAAAATAAAGATTAAGAGTTTGAGCTCTGGAGTCAGATTACTCTCTTGGTTTTACTACTTACTGGCCATGAGATCATTAACTCTCACTTCTTTACTACAGTGATATTTGCTTCAAAGGATGTTATGCATAATGCTTAGTAAAATGCCCCATTCTCAATCTTTTCGCAGTTCAATTAGGTTTTCAATAACCTCTGTAATTTCTATGATTTGATTCATGAACATAAGACTTTGTCTTAGATTCCTAGGGTTGCTGTAACAAAATACCACAAATTGGGTGGCTTAAAACAACAGAAATGTATTGTCTCACAGTTATGGCGGCCAGCAATCTGAAATCAAGGTGTCAGCAGGGCCATGCTCCTTCTGAATCCTTTAGGGGAGAATCCTCCCTTGCCTCTTACAGCTTCTGGTGTGTGCCTACAATCCTTGGCATTCCTAAGCTTTTAAAGGAATCATTCCAATCTCTTCCTCTATTGTCACACGACCTTCTCCCCTGAGTGTCCATGTCTGTGTCCACATTTTCCTCTTCTTATAAGAACACCAGTCACACTGGATTAGGGGCCTGCTCTTTTCCGATAGGACCTCATCTTAATAATTACATCTGTAATAACCCTATTTCCCCTGAGGGTTATGACTTCAACAAATCTTTTGGGGAAACAAAATTCAACCCATAACAGAGGTGCAAGATGTTTTCTTCAGAGAAATAAAGATTATCTTGCATACTTTTTATGCAATTCCTACAATCCCTTCCAAGTCATGCAGACATTCAAACTCTTAAGAAGCCCCAGAAAGGAGACGGACTATTTTAGTATATTTGGTAGTGAGCTGAAGTCATTTCCAGTGTGCAGGATTAAATTTTCATATACTGAAAAAATCTCCATCCATATTCTATAAAGACATCATACCACTCAATGATAAAAAAAGACAAGCAACCCAATAAAAAATGGGCAAAAGATTTGAATAGACATTTTTCCTAAGAGGAAGTACAAATGGCCAAAAAGCATATGAAAAAAATGTCCAACATCACTAGCTATTAAGGAAATGCAAATCAAAACTACAACGAGATACCATTGCACACCTTATAGAACGGCCATGATTTGAAAAACAGAAAACTACAGTACCAGAGAGAATGTGAAGAAATAGGAACACTCCTTCACTGTTGGTGGGAATGTAGAATGGTACAGTCTCTGTAGAAGACAGTCTGTGGAAGATTTGGCAGTACCTCAAGAAGCTGAATATAGAACAGCTGTATGATCCAGCAATACCATTACTAGGAATATATTCAGAAGAACTGAAAGCAAGGATTCAAACTGACATCTGCACACTGATGTTCATAGCAGCATTATTCACAATTGCTAAAATATGGAGCCAGTGTAAGTGTCCATCAACCAATGAATGGATAAGCAAAATGTGGTATATACATATAGAATACTATATAGCTGTAAGAAGAAATGAAATCGAGATACATATGACAACATAGATGAACTATAAGGATATTATGCTGAGCGAAATAAGCCATACACAAAAGGACAAATATTGTATGGTCTCACTAATATGAATTAAATATGATGAGTAAACTCACAGAGGTAAAGTCTAGAGAATGAGTTATTGGAGATAGAATGTGGGTTGAGAATGGGAGCTGATGCTTAATGTATGTAGTATTTTTAATAAGGTTTATTGCAAAAGTGTGGAAATGAATAGAGTTGATAGGAACACATTGTAGCAAGTATAACAGTGCTGATTTATTAATGTGATTGTGGCTGAAACGGGTAGTCTGTGGACGTAAATGTCAATTGAAAGGAAGCTAGAGAATAATTTAAGAAATGTGTAACATAGCAATTTAGGTGATGGACTAAATTTGTGGTTAATAGTATAAATATAAGCATGTTCTTCTTTTACAAAGTGTTAAGAATATGGTGATACAAAGAAAAATTGCAACTAATATAACTTATGGACCACAGTTAACAGTAATGTAATATTTTTGCAGCAATGGCAAAGAAGATATCAATTCTAGGGGACAACAATAGGGAGGTTTAAGGGAGTATGGGATTTTTCCTTTTGTAGTAATGAAAGCATTCAGAAATGGACTGAGGTGATGATAGCACAAATCTGGAATGAAAATGACAGCCACTGAGTGTACAAACTGAATGGATTGTACAAAGCACGGGACTGTATAATACAGGGAATCAAGTGGTGGAAGATGGACTATGGTTAACAGAACAAATATGAGAATGTTCTTTCATGAACTATAACAAATATATAATACTAATACAGGGTTTAATAATCACTTAGGTTGGGGGAAAATACACCAAATGTAAGACATAGGCTATAGTTAGTAGTAATATTTTGACAATGTTCTTTCATAGTTTGTAACAAACATTCCACAACAATGCAAGGTGGTGGTGGTGGGGTGATGTATGAGAGCCCAATACGATGACATGCATGTTTGTTTTGTAAATTCACAACTTTTATTATATACTTATTGTTTATGTATCTTCATGTATGAATAATATACTTCAATAAAATTTTATTTAAAAATCTCTCCATCCTGAAGCTGTTTGGCATAACCATACAGTTACAACTGGGATAAATATATGTTTGTATTAATGAAGAGAAACTTAGGGAAAGCAGTTATTATCTAAATACACTATGTTGAAACATATTCAGAATGATAAGGCTAATCTCTTTTTTCTGTGGTATTGGAGATTTATTTCAATTGATCCATAACAATTATTTCTGGATATAACCTGCCAGAAATAGATCAATCTCAACATATGGAGAAAAAAAATCAGATGAATGTATTTTTCTGAGTTTTACTATGAGGTGCCATTAAATGCTTCACACCTACCCAATCAATCCCACTATGTCCTCAGCCTGCAAACAGTTGCATTAAACCAAGAAAAGTTTCAATACAAAAAGGATCGGTGAAGATGTGGTATAATGTTCCTGGTTGTCATGTAACAT
>JAQZBX010114139.1:0-10044 GCA_029593785.1 Cabassous unicinctus
TGCATGAAGATAGTAATAATATAAATATGAAATACAGCAAAAAAAAAACAAAAAAAAAACAAACACCTCAAGCCTAGAGGTGCACATTTTTGACTCAGTGGGTAAGTCTAATAAATAGACCTTGAGAACAGATGGACATGCAGATTAGTATGTAGTTAAAGTGGGAAGAAAATGGGAAAAGGAGAAGAGGTAACAACACCATTAATAAAAGATACAAGGGTGAGAAACCTACCTACTTTTGGACACTAAGATCAGTGACCATATGCCTGCCTTACTGAAGTCATGAAGGCTTATTTTCTATTCCTTCATCAGGTAAAACTCCAAAAGGAGAGGTTGACAATTGATAGCTGCATCATGCTGTTGTTTTTTTCACCTGATTAATGTTGGCTGTAATTTAACATTCTTTGAATTACCTGCCAACTTTAAAATTGAGTAATTACAAAACAATTTAAGGAAAAAAAGAAAAACAAAACAAAACAATTTCTGCTCTCTGTTAAAAACAGATCACCTAGCAAAATAGTACAAATCCCTCAATGTAACTACTAGATGGAATAACAGCTTCTCCCTTTAAATGATCAATGCGCTCTTGATTTTCTAATTCCTAGAACATTCAATTACTTTGCACCTAAAGAAGTCAGACATTTCCATCACCTAACCTGCCTCTGTGGTCTCATGAATATACTGCCCTTAGAGCTAGTACTAAAACTGCCCACTGCAGAACTGAGTGAGCCTATAGATTTCTCCTATCATCTTCAACCAAAGCTATTGACACACACACTTTTCTTTGAAAATACAGTTCTTCATCTTAAAATAGTTTTAAAACCTCTGAACCAAATAATTGTTCCATCTCCAAAAGAGGTCTTTTCAATTCATTTGAAAACAAAATATCTTTTTATTCTGATTTTTTATTATATAGCTTAGGTAATGCAGAATATCTGACACAAATATTTGAAATGAGTGTCAATATAAGCAAAAAATAAGGTCAAATGGTTAAAGTTAAGGGAAAAAGAATAGTATATGGAAAGCAGGTAGATCATTTTAAATGCAATGTTTGCAAAATCTCTGAGCTGGCAGCTTACATATGGCTGCTGTCTGGTTCTATAATTAAAGTTCATTGGCTCTCACCCATTTCTATCCACATATTGTCTATGGCTGCATTTGCACAACAATGACATTAAAATGACACCCTGTCTCTGTTAAATCATATGTTCAGGCATTTGTTGGAACTTAAGTAGTTCAAAGTTTTCACCTTGAAAGCTTAAAGTTGAAAATATTTTACAGATTGGCTGGATGATGAAATCACAAACAGCTCATTTTAATTTGATTCCCAATTGTAATCATTACTTTATTCATGCTGATTTAAAAAATATACTGAGAAATGAAGGTTTAGTTTTTGTTTGAGTAATATATTGGATTTACAAGGTGAAGCTAAAGGCATACACTAAAAACTCTGGAGACTTTATCCTGATTTTAAATTAATCTTCCATAATTAGGCTGTAAAAGAAATACCATCATCTGACCACCCTCATTATAATATATACAATTTTATTCTACTCCAAAGAAAGTGGATGCTTTTTGTGTGAATAATAAGGGGCTTCTCAAGGAAGAGTATCCACCAAAATGACTGTCTTCTCTGTATAGATCATTACTTAAAGAAAGATGGTGAAGAAGTGGTTATGAGATGGCACACCTTAGAGCCCTTGGTTTCCTTTGAAGTTAGTTGTGCCAATGAGGTCACACATCAAGGGCTCTTCTGCCATGGCTGTAATTAGCATGAAAAGGCATCCTTTGGAAGTGAGATTCAAAAGGTTCATCTGAAACTACAAATACTGTCTGCATTATGTCAAGAACAAGAAATACAACTTTGCTAAAACTTTTCAATCAACCTAAATAGAAACTCGATACAATTCACTGGTAATGATAGGAGAACATTGTGAATGTAACTAACAGCACTAAATTACATATTTGAATGTGGTTAAAAGGGGAAATATTAGGTTATATATATGTTACTAGAATAAAAACCATATTATTGTACAACACAGTGAACCATTTGTAAACAATACACTATTGTTAATTGTACCAATATAAACATGATCTTTCTTGAATTGTAACAAATGTACCATACAAATGTGAGGTGTTAATAATAGGGTAGTATTTATTCTTTAGCTGTGATATAACAGAGTGCCTTAGTTTTAAGGCACCTATACAGGTGATAATGAAGACAATGAAATCTTTTTATTTTGATAGTTTCTCAGTAGACTATTCTCACAGAGTTTAAAATTGATATTTCCTTCTAGGACTAGTAAAATCATTAGGATAATAAGTTTAAGAGGATAATAAGTTTAAGAATGTTGTTTGAATATCCAACTAGAAGCATTATGGAAACTTTTGAATGGTAGGTATAAACTGTCTTTAACTTGATAGAAGCTGCAAATTACATTATCAGTAAATTAAAATAAGAGAGGGGATAATATTTCTAATTGTCAAGTTTATTCTCTTTAAGACACTGGGGATAAATTCTGCTCTTTATGTAAACTTAAGAAATTGTATGTTTTCTCATCTGTAAGAATCATTCCTATCAGAGGGACTTTCCTAAATTGGTGGTGTACCAGGTTGGTCCATGGACAGCAATTTGATCACCCTTTTCAAGTAGGAATGATGTTATCTTCCATTCCCAGAAACCTTAATGGGCTCTCATTAATTTCAGATGAGTTATACTTTCTTTTACATTTTTCATGTAGATGAATTACTTAGGTTTTTACAAAATTTCATTTTTTCTTTACTGCCATTAGTAGTAACTTTTGTGGACATTTTAAAAAAATGTCCTTCTTTTCAAGTAATAGCTTGTATCCTCATCTACTTTATGAACTCGAGGGGAAGGAATCTAGGTTTTATAATTTAAAAAGGCATTAGTTTAAAAAGTATGTTAGATACCCTATATCAGTTTATACAGATTTTCTTCTATTGTCAGTTTACTGATTTATTTTAATCATGAAAGTTTGTTGGATTGTATGTGAAATATTAAATCATCCCTGCATATATGTGCAGATAAATTAGTATGTTTATTTTTCTACGTGTGTGTGTGTGTGTGTGTGTGTAAGAGACATAGATATAGGGAGAGAGTGTTTTCATCTTTGCATGTATTTTTGCAGTAGTATATATTCCATCAGTATAATTTTTACACCTGTGTAATTAGTTTCCTAGCTGCTAAACAAAATACCATATAATGGATTGGTTTAAACAGCGGGAATATATTGCCTCAATGCTTTGAGCCTAGAAGTCCAAAATTGAGGCATCAGCAAGGTGATGCTTTCTCCCTGAACACTGGATTTTTGAGGCTGACTCAGGGACATCTTGGGTCCTTGTGTTTTCTCTCACATGGCAATGCACAAGGTGGTTTCTTCCTGGTTCTACTGACTTGTAGGTTCTGGCTTTTACCCATGGCTTCTCTTTGCTTAAAGGGGACTTCAGCAATATTGGATTAAGGCCCACACTGATTCAGTTGGGGCACACTTTAACCAAAGACATCTTGAAAGGTTCTATTTACAAATGGATTCATACCCATTGGACCTGGGGTTGTGACCTGAGCATATCTTTTGTGGGAGACATCATTCAATACCCAACAAACTGTTTTCTGTATTTCTTTTATGCACCATCACTACGACAACAAAATCCAAATTTATGAGTAATTCCCTTGATGTTTCTTATGTACTAGGAAAAATTTTTTCTAGTGTGTGATAACAGGGGAACTTGTTTTATGCAGGAGAAAAAGAGACATCTCTGCCTGCCTACCTTATCTCATTTCCAATATTTCCTATCATTCCAGGGTTTGGGACCTAGCTATATCTTTGAGAAAGGGTGGTGTGGCATCAACTTTCTCTCGTTACCATCTATAATTTATTCCCTGATTTTTAGCACCTCCAAATTTTCTTTGTTCCAGATAAACTTGGTTTTAAATTCAATTCTTTCTTCTTTTGATATATGCAGCATATATACATGTTTGTCATAAACTATGCATATAAAAAAATGTCCAGATGTATTTTACATCACTAACTGCTATCAATAAGCCACAGTAAAGTGTATTGTTTACCAAATGTCTAAGTAGAATTTTCTTGGGAGTCATGAGTCAGATATTCAAAATGTAGTGTATATTTCAGTTAGAGTTCATTTTTCTGCCTCTTAATTTCTCTAGAACAAGGGCAATTATTTCTGGTTACAAATCTATTGTATATTCAATAGGTGGTAAACATCATCAGAACCTGATAAAAGAAAGTAAAGGCTCCCATAATTTAAATCCTACACTCATGATTTTGTTGACACCTAGATTCTGTGAGTTGGCAAACAAAAAAATTGTAAAAGTTGATAACATTTCTGCTGGTGGCTAAAGGAGAAAAATCCACAAACACCCTCTGGTATATGGATCATGAAAATAATATTGTTCTTTTTCCTGGCATTTCACAAATGTACAGAAAAAAGTGATGTTTTATTTTCTCTCCCTGTTTTTATGAAAAAATATGGGACTGAGCAAAGACCAAAAAACATTCTAAGATTTAATTATTCCTTCATTAAATCATTTTGCATGAATTAGGAATTATGATAAGATGCAGCAAACAACACCTACCTAGCAAGTTATATTTTATTTTTATCACAAAACATCAAAAGAATTTTTTTGTGTATATTATTGTCTCAAGAAGTCTTGTTGTATAGCAAAAAAAAAATTCTACTGAATTTATATTTATATTAAAAATTTATATTTTTTAATGTATAAAATATACATTAAAAAACAGATTGTAACTTTTTAAATGGTATTTTCCCTTTCAAATTAAAGAAAGGAATTATAAACATCAAAGCCTGATCTATGTCCACCTCTTACTTCCAGGCTGCCCAGACCCACCATGCCTATCCTGACATAGATCCTACAAACATATAGGCAGAAATGTGGCCTGAAACGTGGTGTCTGTTATGAAACCTCCACCTCTCTCTGCTGATGATTCTTGTTTTTCCCTTTTATGAAAAGGCTATGTGAGTGGACTCACTCTTGGCAAAATCCCAGGTGATAGATCAGCATTTGGGGGACTAAGTCAGCAAAAGAAAATAGGAGAGTAAAATTTCATTAAAAGATGTAAATACGAAGAATCATTTGAAATGAGGAACACTTCAGAACATGGCTTTTGGTCTGGAGACCTTACCCAGTTAACTCTGGTAGCCATGCAGTCATGTGCTGTAAATGGTAGGTCCTTGGTGGAAAGATTCTTGAACACTTGGTCACAAATGAAGGACAATTTTCCACATATAGGATGTGTGATTTGAATGTAGACAAACTGTGTCCATGGAAATCCATGAAAGGTGAAGGCATTGCCTGTCTGACTGATATCCTCTGTTTTACAATTGATATAGGACAGTAAATTTATTATCTGTTTAAGGGCCTTTTCTTTACTCTGAGTCAAATCACTAGATCTAACAAAAAAAAAACACAAAAAACAAACAATTAACAAGTGTGATTGCCACAAGTGTAGAGAAATTCTGGGTTCTTTGAAGTCAAAATTAGACTTGAAAACTGCAGATAGAAATTTACATCTGGAGAATATATAGCCTCATCTTGGGACATGGTTATTTAAGTGCTCCATTGCAGAGTACCCCATATCATTCACTGAATATTCATGTGCAGTTAATGAAGATGGCATGGCACAATGTGGGTTGGTAGGTTTCAGGTGGGCCACATGGGCTTAGAATGATCTCAACTAATGCTGGTCTGCTCTTGTTTTAATCAATCTTTTGAATTTCACCCATGAACATTACAAAAACAACACTTTATATTTGTAGAGAGACCAGAGTAAAGTCAGGGAGCACTTGTTCATATAACTTGTCAACCTGTCTCCTTCTTACCAGACCCAATGGTGATCTCTTCTGGTTGCCAGGAACTTGTTTTTGTTGGAGATAGAACGCTCACAGGGTTCCAAGCTGGCAGTTGTAATCTAGAACCTACTAGTCAGAAGCCGAGTTGTAGGTTCTTTGTTGCCATGGAAGTCCTACTGAGGGCCATAAAAATGTCTTTGCAGGTAGTCCTAGAGCAGCTGTCCAGTATCCCGAAGGTCTTTTCTGAATTCTGGAGGTAAGACCCAAGTCTATTGGAATGTTCCTTCGAAACTTTAGTATGCGCTACTTTAATTGCTCTCATAATACAAGGCCAGTGGCAGAGACTGAAGAAGAAAGAGCTAGCCAAGCAAATTTCTGCCCTACATGAAGAATATCTTAAAGGCAGTGAGAAGATTGGACAGAGATAATAAAACCATATACAAAGCTCAGGTCACCAGCAGTGGAGACCAGTCCTCAAATATTACAAACACTGTACTTGACAGCACTTAATGAGAATGTAAACAGGTTCCTCTTTTCACTGGAAAATGTAGTAGACATTCTGAACCAAAAACAGACAAGGGAGCTCACTATACTATCATTTGACAGAGTGGTGATGGCTCATTTACAAGGACAGACACAGTCTCTTGATGAGGCTCTGAATCCCTCCACTACAACGAGACTGGGAAAAAAAACATTTTAACGGTATCTCAGGAGAATGGAGACCAGTGCCAGACAGAAACAATGGTTTGAATGAAAATGCTCAACTTCAGGAAACCCTAAAGCTGTTTGCTTTGCATGATGCTAGATGGAATGAAAATATGCCATAACTGAAGGAACAAGGGGAAAAGCTTGAAAATTTCACGATGCAAATGGAAATCATTGTCAGTGATAAAGAAAGCTAGTTAATATCTCTGAATAAAACTCTTCTATAGGTCATTTATGTGCCTGCTGTCTGTGAAGATTACATGCATGCTATCAAAAAGGAATTAGAGGAAAATAGTGAATCTGAGAAAGTAAAGCAACCTTATCAGATAGATGTGGATATACCAAATCTTTTTGGTGCTGTAACCTCAAATATTTCCTTAAACAGACTTGGAAGGAAAAAGCAAGTAATATATTAAAAGCTTTGTAAGGAAAGCCACATCAATGAAGCACTTACATGTCAAAACAAACATCTGAAAACTTAGCAATCATCTCTACAGCACAAAATGAACACTTAGAAAAGCAGATTCAAAGGCTTCACCAGAAACTGCATATCATTACTGAAATACATAAGCAACACCTCATGCAACTTCATCATGAATCAATCCAGCAGGGTATTTACCACTTGGAAATATAGAAAAGAATTGCCAACATGCATGAAAACATGGCTTATATACAACAACAACTTGGCAAAACACATGGAAAACAAACTGGAGAGCAGTGCTTCTTCTTATGAAATTTGTATTCATTATTATGATAGAAAAACTCAAAAAAATTGGCTGTCAAGTATGGTGTCAGAAAGGAAGCTCAATGTGATAATATGGGAAAATGACAGAACAGGCAAAAGTTGTCAGAGAGAGTTGGTAAAATCCAGCTTTCCCCAAGTATTCTTTTTGCCCCCACTATTCCACATGTATCCCAGGGCAGAGGCTGGATAAGTTCAGGGCAAGCCTTGCATCATCAGGTCTCCAGGAGGGGTGGAGGGAGAGCAGTGAGGGCTCAGGGATCCAGGGTGATGCTCACATTTGACTGCCTTCTCTATGTCAGCTCCTGAACATTCAAAAGTTCAGTAGGACCTCTAATATATTTTGTTCTTTAAAAGTGATTGGTCTCATACTTACCTAGCAGGGGAGATACCATGAACACGAAGGTGGTTTTCCCAAGGCGAGGCTTATCCATTGCACTCCGTATATGCTGACCCCTGCGGTTTCCCCAAATGTGGGAAATTCGACTGCATAATTTGTAGTAGTGGGGGACTGTTTGCATTCTCCCACAGGAAAATAAAGTGGGGGAGGGATTAGTCTTAACATCTTTTTAGTATATATGGTAATGAACTTTTGTTGAAATTTTATAGAATTATGTACCCAAGTAAGTTTTCCATAATATAGATAGCTGTAATATTATTCATAGAAGTACAGTATTTACATTTTATTGAACCTCATAGAATTAGATCATAAGTAGTGCATTTTAAATGAGTAAAATTTCCCACCATTACTTTCACAAAAATTGAAAGGTAATATGACTAAATTGTAAAATTAAATTGTTTCTCTCTTTATATAGGTAGTATTTTAAAAATCATAGAAATAATATTTAAAATAATAAATGTTGTGATTTAAAAAATAACAAAGGAAAAACAACAACAAAACAACACTCCTGGGTATACTTAATATTTTGTTAATGTCACCCTAAATTCAGTAATTCATTTTGGGGATGTGACTTTTTGCAATTGTTTAATTCTTGCTTAGTTATTTCTTTTTACTTGTTATATTGTTCACAATATTATTTACAGTTCAAACATTTCTTAATTTTGTTCTATGAAATAAAATTTTCTTATGTATTATTCATTTTGTTATTTGGAATCAATTTTCTGAATCTATTTTTTAAAATATTTCCTTTTAATCATTTTTATGGTTTGCAATATTCCCTGAAAACCTGGATACCCACATTATTGTGAATTAGACATTAGTTAGAAATCCAGCATTGTTTCATTTTACTAAAATATTGCCCAGTATTCATTTTTACAAATTACTTGAAATGTTTCATTTATCACTTAACTCCAATTTTAGTCAGATCAATTTCCAGTGAGTTGAGTAAATGGTCAATGTTTTGCTAAACATTTTACAATTTGTATGGACAGATATCCATTCTATTTATAAATTTTTATTATTTTTGATATGATTTTTCTTGCAGATAAGTCCAATAACAATTACTTTACTTTTCCCCTCAGCTCCAGACAAACCTATAAATTTTGTATTGGTTTTTAATTGGAAGATCTATGATCTTTGGTCATATGGAAGAAGTTTCCCAAATTTTATGTAAATATGATTTTTTTTTAAGATTTATTTATTTTATTTTATTTATCCCCGCCCTTGCTGCTTGTGCTGCTGTGTCCATTCGCTGCGTGTCTTCTCTGTGTCTGCTTATCTCCCCCTTGCTGTGAGGTCTTGCCGCATCAGCTTACGGTGCCACACGAGCCAGCCTGCCCTGCCCTCACAAGGATGCGCCAGGAAGCAAACCCGGGGCCTCTCATATGGTAAACGTGCTCTATCCATTGCGCCACACACGCTTCCTGCCGTGAGGTTGCTGCATCAGCCCACCGCACCGCTCAGGCCGGCGTGCCCTCACAAAGAGGCCTCGGGATGCAAACCCGGGCCTCCCATATGGTAAATGGGGGCTCTATCCACTGAGCCACACCCGCTTCCCTGTAAATATGATCTTTAGGCATCAAGTTCTTGTCACTCTCAGGAAGATGAAGGAACACCTGGAGAAAAATTGGAAAGAATGATTTCTTTCAATCAAAAGTGGATTAGTTTCCAGAAGAAAAAAAAAGCTTAAAAAGTTGTTAGCATTTTTAGTGAATGAGAGAAGCTCAATGGTCTAGAATGAAAAAATGTCACGTCACAATGGCAGAAATTGATCAAATTAGTGTTTGAAATCCAACTTTTTCTAATTGATCCCATTGTACCTTCTATTCCTCACGTAGCACAGAGAAGTGGCCATAGAGTCAGGATGTCCCCAGGAACATAAGGCTACTAGGGAAGTAGGAGTGGTAAGCTGTGAAGATGCAGGGATGGAGAGAGCAGGAACATTTGATTAAGGTTTATAACAGAAAACACTACAGCCTTACAGGGGCAGGACCACTTATGTGTTGTACCTCTTTAAAGTAATTTGAAATAATTAAAAGCTCATACAGGTAGATCCAAAATGGCAGAGTAGGGAATAACAGGCTACTATCCTCCTCCAGTAGCTGAGGGAAAGCAGGCAGGCTTGTGGGGCATAGGGGAAGCCACAGGGCTACAGGGGTGATCAGAGAAGGCACCTAGAGAGGGTGGTCAAACCAGACACCAGACACCAGGGGACAGGCCAGCAGCAGGGCAATTAAATTCGCATGGGTGTAGCCAGCCAGGCACTGGGGAAGAGAGGTGCCACAGCCAATCAAAACTTTATAGGGGTGCCAACATGGATACTTGCAGAGAGGCTTTGGGG
>JAQZBX010114140.1:0-10187 GCA_029593785.1 Cabassous unicinctus
GTGGCTCTCTGCTAGGCCTTCCTTCTTTCTCTCCCTCATCCTTTGTCCACAGAAACAGCTGCTTGTGGTCAAACCCTGTCAAGCTTGCCACAAGAGTGGCAGCACCTCCCCTGGCACTTGCAAGAATCTTGGCATTTTTCTCTTTTATTATTTCTTTTCATTCATGTATTCATTCATTTATGTTTGTGATAACATATATACAACATAAAATGTCCCATTTTGACCACTCTCAGGCATACGATTCAGTGGCGTTAATCACATTCACAATATTGTGCTGCCATCATCACTGGCCATCCCAGAACTTTTTCATCACCCCACACAGACACTTGGACCCACCGGACGCTAACTCCCCCACCCCCTCGCCCTGTTCCCGGTCACCTCTGACTTACTCTCTGCCTCAGTATTTTCCTATTCTGGCTGTTTAATGAAAGTGGAATCCTGCAGTGTCTGTCCTTTTGTGCCTGGTTTGGAGGGCGGCTTTGTTGTGCACACCCACAGTTAGCCTGTGTCTAGGCCGATTGGCACAAAGACCTGCCCTGGAAGCCTTTTGCTCCAAGGAGGAAGTTCTGATGCCTGAATGACTGGAGAGACGGGTCCCTGGGCAGAGGGTAGAGAGGGCCTCCTGGGGATGCCCAGCCTCAGGGCTGCATGCCTGCCTCCCGGCACTCTCCGAGGCCTGGGGACTGGCCAGGGGAGCAGGGCGACCCCCTGCGCCCCCGCCATGCCCTCACTCCTCCTGGAGGGGCTGCTTTCAGTATCTCCACTTCACTTTCTTCAGAACAAAAGCGATTGATCTGCTAATTGCAAAGCCAGGAAGAGGGAAGATGGACTCGAAAGAATGTAGGTGGGCCGGGCCGCCACCATCTCACAGGTGGGCAGCGGAGGCCCAGAGCAGCCTGCGAAGTCCCACAGCCCCGAGGTGCCGGGACCATCGGGGCCGGGATTACCCCAGCACCTGCGGGCTTCCCGCTTGCCCGGGGAAGCCTCAAGAGCTCCCAAGTTCAAAAGGCGATTCTGCTGCTCAGTAGTGACCGCGGGCAAACCGCGCCACCTCCAGGGCCTCCGCTCCTTCTCTGCAGGAGGAGCCCCGCGTTTGGGGCTCTGCTGAGACGCTGTGCCAAGCCCTGCCACAGGCCACCCGCTCGGTCCTTCTGGCCGGACACGGGAGCTGGGGCGGCCTCTTCCCTGCCCTCGGCTCCTCGCTCCTGCCCTGTTGATGGAGAGTGCAGCCCACTCACCCCAGGGACCTGAGAGATCCAGCTACTACCTTTCAGGTTTAGCAGGGTCCACTGGAAAATTAGCAAAGCAAATCGAGCTTATCTAGGGCATCAAGTCCTTGCTTTCACATTTCAACCTTGTCCTCATGCACCTCATATACGCGGGCTTCCCAGCCTGCCAGGGCCAGTCAGCTTGGTGGCCTAACCAGGAGCAGCTGGGCTAGGCCGGGGCTCTCAGCTGGCGCGTGCACGCCCATGGCGTCCTGAAAGAGCGCCCTTCCTCTTAAGTGGGGTTACTCAACGGGCTCGAGCCTTAGTTCACGTCTGTGGAAGGGGCTTGTGGTCTCCTGGGGCTGCCCAAGCAGAGGGCCACAGCCTGGCTGGCTTAAAATGACAGAAGTGTTCTCTCGCAGTTCTGGGGGCCAGAAGTCCAGAATTAAGGTGCCGCCATCCGCAGGGAAGACCCCTTCCTAGCCCCTGGGGTTCGTAGGCACCAGCCTCCTTGGCTTGCAGCTACCGCATGCCACCTCTGCCTCCGCGCCACACGGCGTCTACTCCTGGGGCTGGCTCTGGGTCAGGGCCCACCGACTCCAGAATGGCCTCGTCTTAATTAAGTACGTCTGCCTGCAACGACCCTATTTCCAGATGCGGCCATGTTCTGACTTCCTGGGGTTGGGACTCCCGTGGCTTTGTAACAGGAGGTAATGAAACCTGCCTCCTGGGTTACTGTGGGGACTAAGCACAAGCGTGCGTCTGAAAGCAGCCAGTGCAGTCGCGCACACAGCAAGCACTTGGCAAATAAATGTTCAGGGAATAAAGAGTCTCTGCTCCCCTCCTCCCTGCCCGTTGGGTAAGTCGTGCAGTCACCTGCCCTCCCCAGCCCTGCCCACCTCACAGAGTGTCGTGTTTGGAGACGTCAGTGCATGGCCTCTGCCTGAAGGAGTAGGTTTCCCATTTGAGCTCAAAGCTGCCAGTCCCACAGGTTAACACAGGAGCCAGTCCGGGCGAGTTTTCTGGCTGGACTCAAGTGAAATCGAGTTCCTGAATACCCAGGATTTACGAAATTTGTTACTAATTTTAAAGAGATTTACATTTCTCTTACACTTATGCAGGTTTAATCTGATCACCACAGAGTGCTCAGAATATATATCGATTTCAAGGACAACTTGATTATTTGGGTAAAATTTGGACCTTTGTTTGCGGAAGCCCCTGGTTTGGGGTGCCGACTGATTTAACTCTGTTCTTTGCAGTTCCTTCAGCTGCCCCAGAAAACGTGTCAGCCGAGGCCATCAGCTCTACTCAGATTTTACTGACGTGGGCTTCCGTCCCCGAGCAGGACCAGAACGGGCTCATACTGGGCTACAGGGTAGGTGTGAGGGCGTCCTTGTGGCAACGCAGATGCCAGTGGGAAGGCGCCAGCACTGTGTCAGCCCACGCCACAGAGCCGGCTTTCTCCTGCAGATGCCCAGTGCTGGCCAGCTCCTTGGGGGTCTCCATCCATGGTCCTACCCCGTCCCCATGGCAGCCTGGAATCAGGCCGCGGCGTGCCCTCCTGACGCGAGCCACATGCAGAGCCCGTCACACGGGGGAGAGCCGCCCGCAGGCCGTGCAGTGGCGCCCAGTGCAGGGCTCTCTCGGGCACGGCTCCCCTCCCCTGGCCCTCCCTCCCCTGCGGTCCTGGCCGGCAGCGCCCGCACCCTCGCCAGGTCCTCCAGGCCCCTGGGCAGTCGTCCTTAGGGTCCACACCTCACAGTGCAGCCCTTCGTCACAGCCCCTCCTGTTACCTGACGTGTTTAGCCACAGCTGAGCCCCCAGAATCCACCTGCACAAAGCGGCCCTTCTCGCCGTCTCCTTCACACATGCGGGTTTGGCATGTTCGACGTAGCAGGACACACGTTCTTTTGCATCCTGCTGTTTTCATTAATATTTTGTTCCATGATGTCTCTCTCCAACTAGATGGCCCATCCTTAGGGAGTGGCTGCTCCTTACACACACACATACACACACTCACGCGTGCAGTCACACTGTTCAGGAAGTTCTCCCTGCCCCCCAGCAATGATTTCCTCATATGCAAAGTGGGACAAAAGGGAAACAGGTCAAGAGATTAGCTTCCTGAGACACTTTGCAAGTGTTCAAGGCAGGACACCTGAATTTGTTTGGAGTTCTGGAACCCTGTAGGCTGCCTGCCCAGCTCTGGCCCCAGGGCAGTCCCCACAGCCCCCTGCCCTGCCTCTGCTTTGCAAGATGGGAAGGATGGTAGTAGCTACTCCACAGGCCGTGAGAGACGGGAGTTCTACAGACGTGCGCGCGCACACATGTAACGCCGCCTGGCTCAGGCCTGGGCCGCGGTGCCAGCCTAAAGGGGGCCTCCTCGGGGTCTTGCTAGGACCCCCTTGTGCTCCTTGGCGCCAGCCCCCGGGCGCCCTGGGCGTCTGCCTGTCCCCTGCTGGAGTCTCTGTGTCCCCTCTTCTGCCTCCAGCTCGCGTCTCCAGAGCATTAGGAGGAATGTTCTGGATCTGGCTGGGAGGCGCGTTTGCCTCGTGTGCTGCTCCACAGGCTTGGAGCACGCCTCCTCTACCTCTCTGCAATTCCCATCCCTACCCCTTGTTTGGCTCCACCTGTTCTCCTCCGCCTCCCCTCCCCAGGCCCTCTCTTTGCTCCCGTTGGCCCATTTACCGGAGAAAACTGCTTCTGTGCTGTTTTCACTTGCCTACCGCTGAGTCCGTCTCTGTGGCCTTCCGGGCCACTCACCTCAGGGAGCAGTTCAGGGGGGTGAACTCTGAGTGGGGACCTAGAGAAGGAGCAGGAGCTCCCCAGTGGGGCCTGGATCCCGAGGAGAGTGTCTGAGGATGGCTCTGCGGAAGCCTGGGAGCAGCACGTGGCCAGGGGGCCAGAGCTGAGGGGCCACGTGGAGCTTGGCAGGCCTTCCGAGGCCAGGACCGCGTTTCCCACTGCTGGGAAGCCCAGAGGGCTGGCTGACCCCTTGTCAGCAGCAGCGGCTCCCCTCGCTCACGGTGGTCTTCGTCTTAGCCAGCACGCCAAGCCTGGGACTGGTGGCACCCGAGCGCCTCTTCTCCTCTGGGGTACAGTCGCTTCATCACCATTGTCCCCAAACCACCACCTGTAGGAATTAGGCCACAACCCGCTGACACAGCGTCCTTGCAGAGTCCTTGCATTCTGGCTGGCGGCCCAGCCCCGCCCGCACCCTGCGCAGAGCCACTCACGCGTCTGTGTTGATGCCTCAGGTTCTCTTCCGGGCCAAAGACCTGGACCCCGAGCCACGCAGCCACGCCGTGCAGGGGAACCACACGCAGTCGGCGCTCCTGGCCGGCCTGCGCAAGTTCGCGCTGTACGAGCTGCAGGTGCTGGCGTTCACGCGCATCGGGAACGGCGTGCCCAGCTCGCCCGCCATCCTGGAGCGCACCAAAGACGACGGTAGGTCGCCACCCATCCCTCCACCCTCCCTGCTCAGTCCAATTTGGGTCTTTCTCAGCTTTAACTTAATTTTCCAACCTTTTTTTTTTTTTCAGTTGAGGAAAGCCAAGTTGTTTTTCAGCCACCGAGCGTTTATGTGGCCTATTTCAGCCTGAAGTGAATGTTTACGGCCTAATTATGAACCTACGCAGAATTTCAGTCATAACTCTGCAGTAGGCAATGCTGGAGAGAGATGCAATGAATGCTGGGTGGGCTGGCGCCATAAAACCTGAGACTGCGTCTCTTGTTGGTGTCTACACAAATCTAGTTAAAAAAAACCACCACCGTCAGCCTGAGCGCCTCGGCCCTCTCGGTGCGCACGGGCCTCGCTGTTGGCATTATGAGAGATAATTAGGTGCTCCCACATGGGCGGTGAAGCATTTGAAGGGCTCCCAGGTCCCCTGCTCCCCTGTTCTCAGGCCTGACTAGCAAGCACGTCTCGACGGCTTTGTTTTTATGGAAGTCTAAATCATCAGTAAATATGTTTTTCCACTTTGCAGATGTCAGACACTTAAAGGTTAGCTCCTGTGTATTTTCATTATTGAGAGACTATAATGAATATGTCAGGTGGAAAGTTACTGATCCCCCCAAAACAAAATTCCCCGCCTTGGGGAGCAAAAGCCCCTGGTAGAAGCGACACTAGATTCTCTTAAGCGTCGTTGCTGAAGTAATTAAATCAGCACGGCTGCGCTCTACCTGCTGAGTTACCGCTCTGGCTTCTGCATTTCACTCAACCACAGCACCCCCACGAGGCTTGGCTTGGAGGAAGCGAGTGATCTTTGCAAAGGATTTTGATCCCCTTCCTGAGGCAACCCCGAATCTCAGGGTAGCTGGGGCTCTGGGAGCAGGGAAGACGCCACGGACCACGCCTCTGTGAAGCTACACGAAGCTCTAGCATGTTCTGGGCTGCACAAATGAACAGGAAAAGGGACATCTTAGAAACTGTTCCTCAAGACTCAGTCCTCTGTGCTGGTTTCTTCCTAAAGCACCTGTTGGCGAGTCATAGCTGCTATTTTTTCTTTTCGCACAGTCCTAATCTAAACATGTTTTCTCTTACTCTCATTTCAATGTAATTCAAATGATCCGCCTTGGCGATAGCACAGGTGGGATCAGATGCCACCCAAGACTGAAAGCAAAGTTTGTGTGTCTGTGAATTAGTCCTGGCATGTGAGCCTGCAGCCGCCTTGTGTCTATTTTACCCAAACGTTGGTGTTGCAATACACGTTCCAAATGCAAAGTCGTCTTCTCAGCTTATGGCTAGAGGTGGGTTGCAGCAGCCCTTGAATGACTGCAAGGCACAGTGTTTGATTTTGCACTGATTGTCCAGTGGTTGTTGCCCCTAACCTCGTCATCAATCAGTTGTTGGGTTCTAACAAGAAATTCTGACACTGGTCACACAGCTCATTTGCCCGATCGTTTAAGTAAATATATTTCACAAGGGCTGGACCCTATAATTAAATGGTTCCAGGATATATGGAGGCTTTTTGAACTCTCGGCGTACCTGTACCCCACAGAGGAATCGTATGTATTTGTGCATATCGGCAGAATTGTAGCCTCCCTTTAGAGAAGGGCGGGACTTCAGAGGCTGCCGCAGCTAACACCTGCTTTGCAGGTGTCAACCCAGCCAGCATGTCCGAGCTCGGATCAGGACTAACGTACGGTCTCCAGCTTGACGTCCGGTCGCGAAGTCATTTGTGACAGGCGTGCTCACTGCGTGGGGTTTACCACTTGCTGTTTCCAGCCTGGCTTGTGACACTGTTCTTGGCACTTGGAAAGCAGCTGGGCGGGATTCAGACTAAGGTGTTTTCTCAAAATCATCACGAGCCTCTTAGAGCCCCAAAGTGGTTTTTCCAAAACTTGGAGGCTTCCACCCCTAACCGTGGCAGTCACGGGACTGAGCCAGCCCACGGAGTCCTGTGCGAGCTGCCACGAACCCGGGCAGCAGTCAAAGGCCTCTGAGTCACCAGGGTTGTTTCTTCCTCCAGCGCCCGGACCACCAGTGAGGCTCGTGTTCCCCGAAGTCAGACTGACGTCCGTGCGCGTCGTGTGGCAGCCTCCAGAGGAGCCCAACGGTGTCATCCTGGGTGAGTGTGCCGCGGCGCCGGGAGAGGCCACGGCGCTGGGGAAGGGCAGTTAGAGCGCCGCCTCTGCTTCCATTAGATGCGTAAGAGGTAAAGAATGAGAAGGGAAAAGCGCGTCTACAGCAGCGTGGGCTTTTCTGAGCTAGGATGAGTGGGGGTCTCTGCTGCCTGGTGAGCTGTGTGCCGAGGATGCTTGCGGAGTGCCATTTACATTTATTAACCTAGAATTTCTTCCATCTGTTCACGGTTCACAGCAATACCATTTGTGATGGGCCTTCTCTTCCACTCTGAAATAACCGGCTGTTTTACGTGTGCTTAGAAAACAATAGGCCAGTTTTTCATATGGGATGGAGACCCGACCTTTGCTCCCAGCCCCTGGAGACGCCTTTCTTCTGCCACAGACCTGTGCCCGCGCCTCCTGGGAGGGCGCTGAGGGGCTGCGCCCGCTCCTCCTGGGAGGACGCTGCGGGGCTGGGCCCGCGCCTCTCGGGAGGACGCTGTGGGGCTGGGCCCGCGCCTCTCGGGAGGACGCTGAAGGGCTGCGCCCAAGGACGCTGAAGGGCTGGGCCCACTCCTCTCGGGAGGACGCTGCGGGGCTGGGCCCGCTCCTCTCGGGAGGACGCTGCGGGGCTGGGCCCGCTCCTCTCGGGAGGACGCTGCGGGGCTGGGCCCGCGCCTCCCGGGAGGGCGCTGAGGGGCTGCGCCCAAGGACGCTGCGGGGCTGGGCCCGCTCCTCTCGGGAGGACGCTGCGGGGCTGCGCCCGCTCCTCTCGGGAGGACTCTGCGGGGCTGCGCCCGTTCCTCTCGGGAGGACGCTGCGGGGCTGGGTCCGCTTCTCTCGGGAGGACGCTGCAGGGAATCTATGCCTTAGTCCCAAGGCCTTCGTTTACTTTTATCTTTCCTTTCATAGAAGCAAATCTGAAAACAGCTGAGGAAAAGCCTTAAGTTTTCCCAGCCTCCCCCCTCCAGGCAGCACATGGCATATTTTTAAAGACCACCAGTTTCTCTATTTATTCACCCACGACTGGAGACAGCGGAGGAGGGCGGCTGTGAAGTGCTGCTGGCCGCAGCCCACCTGGAGGCCCGGCCTCTCCACGCTGGGTACCTAGAGGGCAGGCGCCTGGCCCGGGTGTGGCTGGGACCAGGTCGGCGCTCAGGTCATCCCCACGGCAGAGCCCCCGAGCCGCCGAGCTGCAGCGCTAGGTGATCGCAGTAAGCATTGTAAATCCGAGAGCGATGAAATACGCCGCTTCTGCCTGGTTTTGATTTTGTTTGGGAAAAGGGCTTCGCTTCGTTAGAAAGTGTCTGCAAACCTGTGCTGAGGGCAGCAGGGGCCGTCCAAGGACTCGGCGCAGGCGGTGGGAGGATCAGAGCTGTCTTTCGGATAATCACTGGCAGCAGGAGGAGGCCGAGCTGAAGGCAAGTATTTATTGAGCACTTGCCCAGGAATTCCTAAGTACCCTACACAAGAAGGCAGGGAGGTCATCTTTATTTTGGCTGTTCCTCCAGGTGACTCCCTGGAGTTGCTGTGCAGAAGTGCTTTGCTGTGATTTTGGTATTTCTGAGTTCGGTGACCGTTGGCATTGCAGGTTCTTGCTACGAAAGTCGCAAGTGAACAGCTGTGGAAGGCTCTGTTGAGGTGTGCACTTCAGCTCCTGCTGCAGCCTGGGCCCTGCGCCATGTGTGCCTGCCCTGGGGGTGGGGTGGGGGGGGCACTGCAGAGAAGGTGCCTCCAGCAAATGGTTTAGCGGCTCTAGCAGGGCCTGCCCTCAACCCCTGCCCAGGCTGCAAACTTTCCTGCAACGAGCAGGGCTAAATACCTGATAGCCAGGGGCCCTGCCCAGCGTGCTAAGAAACGGAGCATTCCCAGAGGCCACGGGAACTGTGGATCTGTGCAGAAGCAGGGCTGGAAGGAGGCCTTGCCCTGCCTGGGCCTCAGAGGCCCTGGCTCCCACAGCCAGCCTCTGCAGAGCTTCCAGCAAGGCCTGGCTCCACGATCATTTCTACGCATTGACTGCAGCCATCCTGGGCTGGTGGCATCAGTTCTGACAGTGAGACTCGAGGTGAGATGTGTAGAAGCAAAGCGTGCATTTCGCTTCTCTCTTACCACAGACAAACGTGGGCTCTGATTTTGATGCCATGGCGTTGAGCTGCTCGTGTCTTACTTGCAAGCATGGGGAGCTGGGCTGTGCACGTGCCCACTCCTGCGCCAGAAAAGACTCCCTTCCCCTTCCTTTAAGCCTCACATTAGGTGTCATCGGCACCTATAGCCTTTCAATACTTCCCTCCACGCCTCTCTCTGCCTGGGCGACCCCTCCTCTTTGCTACCAAAGTACCTCGCACCCACCATCACAGCATGAGTCTTACTGTCCAACTGTGATGACGAGCTAGGTTTTAAGTGTCCCCATTTACTTTTTTTTTAAAGCAATTTTATTGAGATATATTCATGTACCATACAATCCATTCAAAGTGTATAATCAGTGGCTTTTAGTATAATCACAATGTTGTGCATTCATCACCACAAAAAATTTTAGAACAATTTCATTTCTCCAAAAAGGAAAACTCCACACCCCTTAGCAGCCACCTCCCCCATTTACTTGTAAGGGTTTAATTTGTTTTTCTAATTATAAAAGCACTACAAAATGCTAATTCAGGCAATGATGCAATACCCTTTCACAGTGATAAGATTTGGAACAATTAAGAAAGTCTGGTAATGTGAAGTATAGCGAGGATGTGGGAAATGGGACCCTCACGCTGTTAGGAGTGCGAATTGGCTCGTTGCTTCGGAGAGCAATGGGCAGGTCCTGGGGAAGGGCACGATGCGCAGACCTGCCCTCTGCATGTCCCAGCAGCCTCCACTCCTTTCCTGGCCTCAGGTCCCAGAGAAGCTATCACAGGTACCCAAGGAGAAATGCACAAGGACGTTCATTGCAGCGTTGCTTTAAATGCAGAAAAAAGCTGGAAACAACCCACAGGTCCATTAATAAGGCAGCAAAAAGGTAAACGGTGGTCCATCCATAAAGTGGAAAATAGTAGAGCAATTGAAATAATGGACTTGATCTACATGTAGCCACACGAATGAACCCCACAGATGTGTAAGAAAAAGCAGGTTGCAGCAGAATGCATACAGCATGAGAACGTTTCTGTAAATTTTTTTTTTTTTTTTTAAGATTTATTTATTTTATTTATTTATGCCCCCCTTGCTGCCCGTGTCACTGTGTCCATTCGCTGCGTGTCTTCTCTGTGTCTGCTTATCTCCCCCTTGCTGTGAGGTCCTGCCGCATCAGCCCACGGCGCCACGCGAGCCGGCCTGCCCTCACAAGGAGGCGCCGGGAAGCGAACCCGGGGCCTCTCATATGGTAAACGGGTGCTCTATCCATTGCACCACACCCGCTTCCTGCCGTGAGGTTGCTGC
>JAQZBX010114141.1:0-10044 GCA_029593785.1 Cabassous unicinctus
GATAGATTGTATGGAATGTGAATATATCTCAATAAAACTGCTTAAAAAAAAATGAGTGTGCATGACTAGCCAGAAATTGCAGCTATGTATGGCAGGGGAAGGATAGAGAGATTAGGAGGTGAAGAATGTTGTTGGTCTGTTTTTTTGTTTATTGCTATTATTATTGAAATAATGAAAATGCTCTAATAATGATTGAAGTGTTGAATGCACAGCTATGTGATGATACCAAATACCATTGATTGTACACTTTGGATGAATTGTATGCTATATTAATATGTGTCAATAAAATTGATTTGTTAAAAATAAATAAATAGTAAGTAAATATATATATATATTTAAAAGGTTGAGGGCTAATGTTAAGGAAGTTCTTGGGAGTGAGGAAATAAATGCCTTTAACATGTAGGATATGAACACTGAAAGTCTAAAGCAAACTCTCCAATTTTGTCATTATTTACCATGAATATAAGATTTAATTTCAATGTATTCCACCAGGTTCTCTTTGGCTACCTCCCTTGCTTCATGTCTCTGTTTATTTTGATGACAAGGTAATACACCTTAAGTCTTTTTTTGTTAATTATGTCTTAAAAACATTTTACCCTTTCTGATCCTTTGAAATCCTATATTCATATTTTATTATAAAAATTCAGATCACCTCTAAAGCAATAGACAGAGTTGAGTATTCCTTTAGAAATAAATCTGAGTGGAGAAGATACTAGGAGTTTGTTCCTTCTGCTTCTCCCCTCTTTCTCCTCTTCCTTCTTCTCCTGTTACTTAATATCATTGATATTATTATAATTTCCCCTAATCTGGAAAAATAGTAGCCTATTGGTCTAGCCTATGTAAACTGAAGTTGTGCCTTTATTGACAAATATTAAATTATCACCTTGGAGTAAATACTCATCACAGAATGTGAATACTTCAATATTATGCAGGTCCTATAGTGTGTACGGATATATTACGAAGTGGCACTCAGAGATGGAGTGAGTTTTAGTAATCCTATTTTTACCTTATCCAATAATCAGGTGCCCTGTATTATAGCTCCTAATTGCACAGGGCACCTGATTATAAGGAGTTACATGCTGAAAACATGTAACTCCTTATTGCGTCTTCAGTTCATCAAAATTATCACCAAAGAAGTATATTCATCACTTTGGAGTGGTAATTAATGAACATTTTAGAATGTGAGAGAAAGCAATCCTCTACCCTGCATCTTAGTTGTTGGGATCTTTCCTTCTTATTTTTTATCAATAAATGATTACCACCCATGACCAAATAAAGAAAAGAAATGGTGTCCATTTAGCAGGTTGTTCACATGGGGGACATACTCTGATCTAGTCTATTAGAGCAGTAGTATGTCTTACAGCCCATTGCACTGACCTTCAACTCTTTTCCAAATGCCCTCCATTGAAACACTATAGTGCATTCAAATGGCTTAGTAGTACTATAAAAGTTTGTCTTTTTGCACATTAGTTTAAAAATGGCACATTTTCTTTTGAAACCAGGAATATGTGGCGGTGGATATGACTATAAATGTTGAAATGGAAAGACTTTGAGAATGGAGAGATGGTGATTATCTGTTAGAAGTAATACACCTGTTCTTTGTGAACATGAATAAGCTGAAATGAAACTGTAAACCTTGCTGAGTTAAATGAAAAAACAAATAAGAAAACAAAAAATGGGACATTCAGTACAAAACAACTCCTTTTAAGTTCTACCATTCACACCATTCAAATCTTCATTCTAGAGCTAGGGTTAATCTGTCATACTCCACAGGTTCCATCTAGTAGATGGTGATGTAAGAACTCTATAATCCATTCTCCTTTCTTCCAGTCTCCAGATAAATTTATTGGAAAATTATCTAGTAAGGGGGGTGAACATGATGTGAATGCGACAATGATATTATTGTTACATATGAAAAAATTGGTGTACAGACTCTAAGCTTTATGTCAATGTTAAATTTCTTGAACTTGGTAACTGCACTGGGGTAGTTACATCCTCAAATATCCTCGTTATTAGGAAATGCACATCAAAGTATTGGGTGTTAAAGGAGTATGGTATATATAACCAACACTCAAGTGTTCAGAAAATGGATGGATAGAGAGAAAAAGAAAAAGGGAGGGAGGGAAGGAAGGAAAAGAGGGAGAGAGGGAGGGAGGGAGGGAAAATGTACAAAATGTTAAAATTGGTGGTTCTGGGCATGTGGGTTGAGGATAGAATTATGTTGGGGTTCTCTGTGGGGTTTGTATGGTTTTTGTAATTGTCCAGTAAATTTAAACGTAGGTAAAGTAAAAAGTTATAAAATTCTGAATGAACAGGTGGCTGAGAGGTTCCAATAATTCATTGAGTTGCTCTAAGATCAGAATCCAAATTTTAAAAATCATGGTAGATTCTAATATTAACATATTTCTAATGGATAGTCAAGGAAAGCCACAGAATTGATTCTCCAGAAGCATGGTCTATTAATAAAATAGAATGAAACATTAGAAATAATCTTTTAGAAGTTGAATCACAGATTGGCGTCCTAGGAAAGTGGTTGAGATTTAGAGAAATCTCTTATTGTCTGCCTATTCCTTTGTAGTGGGTGGGCCATTACAGAGTATTAACTACGTGGATTTATCATTGTCTCAGTTCATTTATTCAAGAAAAATGAGTGTTTCAATGTGCCAGGTACTGAGCTAAGAGTGGTGCATAATTAGCCAGACCTTCTGCATCTGAGCGGTGGCTGGTCTTGTACTCCCTTCTATTTTGTTCTTGACCTAAAGAGGCCATGATTGACTCTAGACAATTTGAGCCTATTGTCGCATTCACAGGTTGTTTTAAAATCATATTCATTTCTCCAACTTCTAGAACAATTTGTCCTCTGCAACGATTCAGATCTTTGCGAAATGAACATCTTACCCAATGACAGTCACTGGGTACTATCCCCAGAATAAACCTGTTTTTCTGAGTTCTATGTCTCCATACCATACATATCAGTGTTGAGACACAACACAAACCCACACACTTGCAAAGGTTGCTCCTTAAAGTCCCCCGAGGACCTGATGTCAAAATATACCACTGTGTGGTATTTTGGTCTCTATTTCTCCACGCTACAAACATCTGCCTTCCTGGATTCCCATTGTCTTGTTTCCAGAGTGGGCGTTTGTTTACAGGGGCCAGCCCTGGTTTATAATGCCAGTTATCTTTGTCACTCAGTAGCTGCATTCAAACATTTCTGTGCTGGATACACTTTGGAATAAGTAATACATAATAGGTAATATTTTAAACTAAACTGCTTTATCTACTTTACGAAATCATTTGGACTAAGTGACTTAACAGTGAAACTCATAGCTCATCCCCCTTTCCGGAAGAATGGGATAGATTTTTATTGTCCATAAAATCCGTTCTAGGTGGGTAGCTATTCTCAACCTTCATTATCCAGTGATAGCAATTCCACAGCCTCGCTTGGCAGCCTTCCTATCGCGGCTCCAGCCTTGCTTATTAATCCTATAATAATACCTTATGTTCTCTAAATATTGAAGCAGTGCTTAAGTTTCCCCTGTAGCTCATTCCTCCCTTCCCACCCCATGAAATGCTACTTGAGGGGGAGTAATTATGTCAGCACACAGCACCAAATGATGTGTTGTGCAGCCTGGTCCCAAGGCATACCGCAAGGCGCTTGTTACGATGGACGTTGTCAGTCCATAGAAAATTAAGCTATTAAAGCTGCAGCACCAGGGTGGTGATTGAATTGCTGGTGCCACTGGGATGAGATTGCTTTGCAGATACATGAATTTCACAGCCAGTAGTGTTCTTCCCTTCCTGCATGCTCTAATTGTACTATTAGATTAACGCAATGATTTAGGGGCTAAGCTGACATGTTGGGACTGGCGTTGGGAAAAGGGCATGGCCTGGCACCTGTCCTAGGAAAGCATGGTCCAGGAATTGTCTTAGAAATAGATTATGCTGATTGGATAAGGAACATCCTCTCCCATTTTTTCATCAGTGTGTGTACCATCCATTGCAAGCACTCTACCCATATCTCCTTAAACCACCTTTCCCATTTCTGGGCTCCCCTCCATCCAGATTCTGTATGCTTTGCTTCCCCTGGACAGCACTGTGGCTTTCTGCAATGGATTGCCCTAGGGCTACTGAGGCACTTGGGAGTTCATGTCCTTCTGATGTGTATGAAAACCCAGCTCCCTTGCCTTAAGCTGGGGAAACTCTAATGTTTAATGTACCGTCTGTAGTTCCCCTAGTGAGATCAAACTGAAGCTACCCTCATAGAACTTCACTTGAAAAAGTACTCTTGCTTGGTTTCTCTCCCTTCCTTGCCCAGATCCCTCCTCCTGCACACCCCCGTACTAGTTTATCCTTGGAGCATTTCTCTAATCAGTCTTGCTCACAAATCTTCCTATGAAATATGGCCTCTTAGAACCTGACTTGAGGCACCATTCCTTCCTCGAAGATCTTAAGTGGCAGTCAGGCTTCTAGCCTTGGGTGGTTAACTGACCTGATTTCCATGGATCCCTTTTCATGATAAACATATCGGATCCCCACCATGGAAATCACAGCTGGTTTCAGGATTGAAAGAGGCTTGCCCATAATGTTTCTTTGAGTTTTCTGAGATCACAAGGCTTGTGTGGTGTTCAGACTCAGAACAGCTTCTTTTTTTTCTGCAGTTTTCCTCAAGTGCTACATCCTGAATCTGGCTTGTCCACTTATTACAGCATAGGCCACCTGCTGCCTGCAGTTACAGAATTTATCTGCCTCTCAAAGTGGATTCTTTGGGGGGCATTTGGTTATCAGTACTCATTATAAGCAACTTTCATGGTGTCTTCCCATCCATAGCTGGCCAATAAGTGTCTGCTGCTTCTACTGATGAAAAGACTTATGTGGTAAGACTTATATGGTAAGATTTATGTGATAAAAGACTCCCAAGTTCGTGTTGACAGGATCTTGGGCATGAGAAGCCCTGCCAGTTTTTCTCCTTATGGCTGATGCACTTTGATTTTGTCACTTGTTTCAATTTATTCAGCTCAGCTAAATAAAAGGATTGTTGATTTATCTTATTCAAGTCCAATAAATTTTATATCCCTAATCCAGTATGTATCAGAATATCAGAACAGCCAAAGACCAATGGCAGGAGGGAAGTGATGCATTTGGGGACAAAACAACCAGAACCAGCCATGATCATTTTCTCATCTCCTTTTGAACTTTCCTATGTGTCTTTATCCACAGCTAGAATACTTTTTTTTCAGGCACTTCTCTTTCCCTCTCTCTCAAAATTTTAAAGATTATTAATTGGGAAACATGCTGCATCTTAGAAATTAATTTCTTTCCAAGATTGAAAGCTGACCTGAATATAATGTCAAATTTGTCCAGGGACACCAAGGACAACTTGCTAGGGCATGCATTTTCCAGAAGCTATTACTGAAACTTAGAGCAGCACACTAAACTGCTTAAATGAACACTGATGCATCCAGATATCTGCCCTCTATTAAGAGTTCCTCACACACAGTTGTTGCAATATAAATGTTTTTCAAATTAATGTTGAATAAGTAAAACAAGGATCAGATGAGCTTGATACCTTGTCCATATTTCTTGTAAGCACAAAAAGCTGTTTTCCAAAGTCTTGCCCCAAATACATAATTGATAACATTGAAAAATAAATAAGGAAATTGTATTTATGTTGCATGCTCCTGCAATCGTTAGCAGGCAGACTTTGAAATGAGAATTCAGAGTATAATTAAATAATGGCACTGACCTGGAATGACTGCCTGCTCTTGTTCTGGACTTGCATATGATTTTGCTAGTTATTTCTCATCTACTCTTTTAAATAACAGGAAAGCCTAACCTATTGCTCAGTAAACTTGCTTTGTTTTGTTTTCTTTTTCCATTGGTTGGTTACATGCATGCATATGTAGCCTGTATTTATGTTATGTTTGCATATGCTACTTTTATATCAGAGAGAAACTGAAGAAGGTCCTGACAAACTTATAAACTATAACTTAGTCCATCCTCATTTCATTTGTCTGCCCCTTTCGAGGCATGATTCTACCTGGAGGTTATTTCGCAGGTATTCTTATGAGCAGTGGTGAGAATCAGTGATGACTGGCATCCAGCACTCTCTCAAGGTTTTATGCCCAGTTAGAAAGCAGTTGTAGAAGGATGCATTTGTAACACTCAGTATTGGGAAGAGGGCTTGAAGAGGCCATGGGGCTACATCAAAGGTATATATATATATTTTTTTTAAATCCTCCATTTACCCATTCTTCTTCTTTAACTTTAGACCATGCCATGAAAAAATACTTAAATGAGACAGAACTGCTTTCATTCTGTTGGACAATGTGACTTTTACATTTATAATGAGGCTACACTTAAGGCAGTTGGCAATAGCTCCTGTTCTCGGTTGGCACGTTCCCCTTGTATTCAGGATGGGTGAGTCTTGAAATATTCAAGTGAGTGATATATATAAATTGTGTCTCCATTGCATAGTTGTTGAATAAGCAAAGATATGTCAAGTTGTCTTTGTTATTTTTAATATGATAAGGGTATGTCTTTTTAATATGATGGACAGTTCATCATAGAATAATCTGACCACCTTATTTAGTTTTCATCTATAGGAAGAAAACTTCCCCCATGATCCAGTGGAGCAAGGAAATAGCATAACGCAGAATGGTTAAGAGCTCAGTGCTTCTGGAATCAGATTTAAATCTAGTGCCATGACCTTGACTAAGTTGTATAATTTTAGTTTTTATTTTCCTTATCGGAACAATAGAACTATATTTAGAAAGTGGAGGCGTGAATGAAAATAAAAATAAATATGCCTAAAATGTTTAGCATAGTACCTGATACCTAGCAAGCATTCCAAAATAATATTAATAGTATAGTCACAGTTGTTTTATTATGCTTTTGCTTTTATCATACATCGTTATTATCGAAGTTTTTCGCAAATCCTGTTTGCAATACCAATATAATTTAGCGTTTTCAGTCCATTCCAAGGGTAAAAATAAAGGTGTCTTCAAAAGTATGAAGAACTAGTCCTGTCTATTTGAATTAGCTCCTATTCCTAATTTTTATTAAACATTTCTTAAAGTAATCTTTTGCATTATTTAGTAGATTGGCTTTTTCCCATCATACAAGGGTATTTGAAAAGACTCTTATGTTGCTGTGTTTTTTAAAGAAAAGGTTAGAGTTCTGTTTTTATATTCAGTTTAACAGGTAGTTTAATGATAAATCAAAAACTAATATTTCCAACACCTCAAAAAAGAAACGTCTGTGACAGACTAAATATGGGCTTAATGAGGCTCGTTGATGTTTTGTTCTAATTAGATAAAGGTAAATGTTCTGCAATTGTGACTTTTATTAAAGTCAGAAAACATGTGGTTGTTCAGACTTCCCTGCATTGCCCTTTAAAGAAGCACTTGAAAATATTTTTGGTCTGCTGTCGCTGAAACAATATGGCTTGGCAGTGTATTGGTAACTTAATAAGCTCACCACATTTGTCATGCAGAAACTGTTCTTTATATGCAAAGCTGTCAGACAGATTGAGTGTATAATTCTTCTTTGCATGAAATAATATGATAAAACTCCAGTATCAAATTGAATGCTGTACCAGTGTTTGGAATCTTTCATGCATAGGTTGGAATTGTTTTACAATGGAAGCATTGTTTGATGACAAATACTCTTTTTGTAACATTCATCAGTTATGTTTTAATAGCCAGTATTATCCTCCTGACTATAGGTTTGTCTTTTTTTTTTTTCTTTTTTTTCCCCCTGTTAACCTACTGAAAAATGAAGCCCGCTTCTCACTCACGTTTGGCATTTTTTAAAATGTTAATTGCTACAATTATACTATACTCTCAGTATAGTAGGTGTTTTCATTTTCCTACAAAAGCCTACCATATCGGATTTTGCCAGTTTTGTGATAGAGAGAACACTATTAACCTCCTTGCAGTGATATAGATTCCTGCTTTTGATTTACTCTCCTAATACAATATTTTAAGTCTCAGGCCAGCACAGAGGAGAACTGCCACTATAATCAATGTTGGCGTGAGCAGTGGGACAATCAGCGAGCAGAAACTGTGGGCAGAACCCATGTAGCAAATCCCTGATGGTCTGGCATTTGTATTTTGCTCAGTACTGGCCATCCTCAAAGAACTGGCCCGACCATGTCTGTTTCATCGAGGTAAAAGGGAAAGAAATCATTTCAAATAAACATACAGCAAATGTGCTTAAAGCAGCTCTTTGCCAAGTGAGTTCCTGTTACAGGGTGGCCCCGTGCCAGAGCTCTTCCAAGCACTCCACTGCTACTTAATGTATTTGGTATGTGGGAGAAACTCGTAACTCTGGGACTGCCCATTGTACAGCGTCCGTCACGTCTGAAGGGTGAGCATTCCAAAGGCTCACAGCTGCCCGGCTCAGAACTCAACAGGGAGATGGGATTTCTTCGTGGGAGAGTTTAAACAGAGTAGGAAGAGACCACAAAGTACAAATTTGAAGTGTTCCCTTCCTCTCTCTCCTTCCCTCTCTGCTCCCTCCATATCCAGCCTCCCTCCTTCTGTCTCTCTCATTTTATTTTTTAATCTATTTTGTCTTTAAAGGGAGCCCTCTTCAAGTGTATTTAAAAAAATGATTAAAAATATTCATGGAGATTTTTCGGCTTGGGCTTGGCAAACCTTAATTTTCCAGCTGATTGGCCTTTCCGGTTTTTTCTTAACAAAGGAAGACCAGGAGTTTTGCATCCCATCATTTCATAGGGAAGTCTCCATCTGGAATGAATTTGACGTCTTTAACAAATATGTGTGCTCTATTCAAAAACCGTCTAAAAATAGTGCTCAAACAAGTAAGGAAAAATATTTTGACATTTTCTTCATGTTTTGTGTCTTAAGCACAGTTTGAAACAGGCTTTCTCCAAATTTTCACTCTTAACAGTTGCCGTGCTCTTGTGGGCGTGTTCAACGTATTTTGTTCAAGGGTGGCTCTCTGATCCAAAATATAATACAGCACTTGTGTTTGTTAGCAAGGCATCACTGTTATCACAAGTTAGCCTTCACGTAAACCTCAAATGCAAGTATCCAAAGTGAAATGTGCCACCAAGATCTACTGACACATGCCAATACTGATTTTACTTAGGTAGCCAACCCGGGAGGTACAGGTGCAGCCTAAATCCTTAACAATCCCTCATGGCAGGCACAATAGTAACAAAGCAAAGCCATACCCTCTAGGGAAGCTGAAAAGAACCTTTCCTAGAATTTATTAATCACCTACATGTTGAGGCCTCATGAAAGGTACTTCATATGCATCTCATTTAGTCTGATAAGGAAGATATTACTTACTCCGTAGTGAGAGCACGGAAGCTTGAAAAGTTTAGCAAATTGCTGACGTTAAACTGTCTGATAAATACCAGCCAAGCCATTCAAATCCAGGCCTGATGCCATCTTCTTTGCCATCACATTTCCCCTTTAGGAAGGAAAAAATGGCAATGTGTTAATCTTTTTTGGTCCAACCCATAGTTAAATAATTTGAAAAAATGATGCTCAAATTCTGTTTCCTCTCCCTTTTCCTAGTGTTCTAATACTATTTGATGTTTAAATGAAGAGAGATTTTTAAAACGTGAAACTGTGCTTGAAATACATGCTATCATTACAATTTCATTGTAATATGCTTAAAATTCCAAAATTGACCCTCGCATATTAATGTCTATAATATCTTTGTTGATTCTTTTTTTTTTTTTAAAGATTTATTTATTTACTTGATCCATTTTAACCACCCCCTTCCCCATTTGCTGTTCTGTGTCCATTCACTGGGCAATTCTCTGTGTCTGTTTCATCTCTTCTCCTCCTCCTCCTCCAGTCTTCACCAGGATTCGATCCTGAAGACCTCCGATGTAGGAGAGAGGTGTTCTGCCATCTGCGCCACCTTGGCTCCTGGTTTTCGGAGCTTTCGGAGCATCTCATCTTGTCTCTCTCGTTTTACGTCATCATCTTGCTGCATGGCTCCCGGGGCCTGGTGGCTCACCGGCACACAGAGCCTGGCAGCCCATGGGCCTTCTATATATAT